>OZ026525.1:40410429-40667128 GCA_964019695.1 Loripinus fragilis
GGTTGGTACCCTAAGTAAAATATAAACAGGGGTAGGTAGCGTCACATTCCCTGATTTGGGGCGCATTAGGGGCCAAAACGTCATATTTAATTTAAAAACGTGAGAATTTCTTAATATATTAATTTCTTTTATTTTTGGGGGCTACTTAACCCCTTATTTTCTTAAATTGACTAAGCTCATATGATAGGTTGGTACGCTAAGTAAAATATAAACAGGGGAAGGTAGCGTCACATTCCCTGGTTTTGGGCGCGTTAAGGGCCAAAACGTCATATTTCATTTAAAAACGTGAGAATTTCTTAATATATTAATTTCTTTATTCTTTGGGGGCAACTCAACTCCTTATTTTCTTAAATTGACTATGCCTATATGATAGGTTAGTATCCCAAGTAAAATGCGAACAGGGGTAGGTAGCGTCACATTCCCTGATATGGGGAGCATTAGGGGCCACAATGTCATAAATTCTGAAAGAAACAGTAGATTTTCTTAATAAATTAATTTCTTTTGATTTATGGGGCACTTCAACCCCTTATTTTCTTAAATTGACTATGTCTATATGATAGGTTAGTATCCCAAGTAAAATGCCAACAGGGGTAGGTAGCGTCATATTCCCTGATATTGGGCGCATTAGGGGCCACAATGTCATAAATTCTGAATGAAACAGGAGATTTCCTAATATATTAATTTATTTTGTCTTTTGGGGCAACTCAACCCCTTTTTTTCTTAAATTGACTATGCCTATATGATAGGTTAGTATCCTAAGTAAAATGTGAACAGGGGTAAGTAGCGTCACATTCCCTGATATAGGGCGCATTAGGGGCCACAATGTCTTAAATTCTGAAAGAAGCAGTAGATTTTCTTAATATATTAATTTCTTTTGTTTTGGGCAACGCAGCCTCTTATTTTCTTAAATTGACTATGTCTATATGATAGGTTATTATCCCAAGTAAAATGTAAACAGGGGTTGGTAGCGTCATATTCCCTGATATGGGGCGCATTAGGGGCCACAATGTCATAAATTCTGAATGAAACAGGAGATTTCCTAATATATTAATTTATTTTGTCTTTTGGGGCAACTCAACCCCTTTTTTTCTTAAATTGAGTATGCCTATATGATAGGTTAGTATCCTAAGTAAAATGTGAACAGGGGTAGGTAGCGTCACATTCCCTGATATAGGGCGCATTAGGGGCCACAATGTCTTAAATTCTGAAAGAAACAGTAGATTTTCTTAATATATTAATTTCTTTTGTTTTGGGCAACGCAACCCCTTATTTTCTTAAATTGACTATGTCTATATGATAGGTTATTATCCCAAGTAAAATGTAAACAGGGGTTGGTAGCGTCATATTCCCTGATATGGGGCGCATTAGGGGCCACAATGTCATAAATTCTGAATGAAACAGGAGATTTCCTAATATATTAATTTATTTTGATTTATGGGGCAACTCAACCCCTTATTTTCTTAAATTGACTAAGCCTATATGATAGGTTATTATTGTCCGATTTTATTAACCTGACACAGGTGCATAATTTCACGGTTAGTGCACAAGATATTTTTACCTTCCGTCGACTTTCGGTATTTACCGTGAGTTTTACGTGAATTTTGCAAGTACTAATACAGATAATGAAACATTTTGCACTGTACTACTGACTAGTCAAGTGGTTTTGGTACAGAGTTTACAACCAAAAGGTCCTGAGTTCGAGTCCACGTAAATTCTTTTTCTTTTTTTCTGTATTTTTACCTCTTTATTTGATTCGTTTAACTTCATTATTATAGATGTATCACGACCTCTGAGTAATGCCTTTTGGATCATTATACTCAAATGGTTGATGCGTAACGCATACACTGAGGCAGTCTGTCTGTAACATCTACGTGCTTCAAAATAGAATAGTGTACGTAATAAAACGCCTGAATTCCTATTTCTAGATCCGTATTTTCAATTTTGTAAATATAGTCACGCTTCAAAGTTAAATGTTTATCTATACTTGCATTTGTTATTGTTATTTTTGTAGGACCCTCACCGAGAACGCTTACCGTACGCTTGATATGTGATGTTGAATCTCTGTGCTTTTGATAATCGCAGATATTTCAGTATAAAAAATGCCTTAGTGCCAAGACTTGCTGCGTACTTTTCTTCAGGCGTTTTCCCACTGAACTTTAGTTCAAACAACTTGTATAGTGAATACATTTTAACCATATGTTTTGGCTATAATATGGAACAATATTTTCCAATAATCTCTGAAGATGTTTCGGACAGACTGGCTCTTTTTACGCGTTATGCATCAACCTTTTTAAATAGAATGATCCAAATTTTCATTCCTCAGAGGTCGTGGTACATCTTTAATAATTATAACTAAACGAATCGAATAAAGGTAAAAAAAAAAACAAAAAAAAAACACACACACACGTTGACTCGAACTCACGACCTTTTGGTTGTAAACTCTGTAACATAACCACATGACTAGTCAGTAGGACGGTACAAAACGTTTCATTATCTGCATAACTAATTGCAAAATTCCTGTAAAACTTACGGTAAATACCGAAAGTTGGCGGAAGGTAAAAATATCTTGTGCACTAACCGTGAAATTATGCACCTGTGTCAGGTTAATAAAATCGGACAATATCCAAAGTAAAATGTGAACAGGAGTAGGTAGCGTCACATTCCCTGATAAGGGGCGCATTAGGGGCCACAATGTCATAACTTCTGAAAGAAACAGTAGATTTTCTTAATATATTAAATTCTTTTGTTTTGGGGCAAATCAACCCCTTATTTTCTTAAACTGACTATGCCTATATGATAGGTTAGTATCTCAAGTTACATGCAAATAGGGGTAGGTAGCGTCACATTCCCTGATATGGGGAGCATTAGGGGCCACAATGTCATAAATTCTGAAAGAAACTGGAGATTTCCATAATATTATATATTAATTTATTTTGATTTATGGGGCAACTCAACCCCTTATTTTCTTAAATTGACTAAGCCTATATGATAGGTTATTATCCAAAGTAAAATGTGAACAGGAGTAGGTAGCGTCACATTCCCTGATAAGGGGCGCATTAGGGGCCACAATGTCATAAATTCTGAAAGAAGCAGGAGATTTTCCTAATATATTGATTTATTTTGATGTTTTGGGCAAATCAGCCCCTTATTTTCTTAAATTGACTATGTCTATATGATAGGTTAGTATCCCAAGTAAAATGCGAACAGGGGTAGGTAGCGTCATATTCCCTGATATGGGGCGTATTAGGGGCCACAATGTCAAAAATTCTGGAATAAACAGTAGCTTTTCTTAGTATATTAATTTCTTTGGTCTTTTGGTGCAACTGAACCCCTTATTTTCTTAAATTGACTATGGCTATATGATAGGTTAGTATCCCAAGTAAAATGTGAACAGGGGTAAGTAGCGTCACATTCCCTTATATAGGGCGCATTAGGGGCCACAATGTCATAAATTCTGAATGAAACAGTAGATTTTCTTAATATATTAATTTCTTTTGTCTTTTGGGGCAGCTCATTCCCTTATTTTCTTAAATTGACTATGCCTATATGATAAACTAGTATCCTTAGAACAATGTAAACTGGGGTAGGTAGCGTCACATTCCCTGATATGGGGCGCATTAGGGGCCACAATGTCATAAATTCTGAAAGAAACAGTAGATTTTCTTAATATATTAATTTCTTTTGTCTTTTGGGGAAAACTCATTCCCTTATTTTTATATATTGACTATGCCTATATGATAGGTTAGTATCCTAAGTAAAATGTAAACAGGGGTAGGTAGCGTCACATTCCCTGATAGGGGACGTATTAGGGGCCATAATGTCATAATTCATAAAAAACAGTAGATTTTCTTAATGTATTAATTTCTTTTGTCTTTTGGGCCAACTCAACCCCTTATTTTCTTAAATTGACTATGCCTATATGATAGGATAGTATCCCAAGTAAAATGCGAACAGCAGTAGGTAGCGTCACATTCCCTGATAGGGGGCGTATTATGGGGCCATAATGTCATATTTCATTAAAAACAGTAGATTTTCTTATTATATTTATTTCTTTTATTTTTGGGGGCAACTCAACCCCTTATTTTATTAAATTGAATATGCTCGTATGATAGTTTAGTATCACAAGTAAAATATGAACAGGAGTAAGTAGCGTCACATTGCCTAGTATGGGAAGCATTAGGGGCTAAAACGTCATAGGTCGTATTTCATGTAAAATAAGAGAATTTCTTAATATATTAATACATTTTGATTTTTTTTGCGCAACTCAACCTCTTATTTTCTTAAATTGACTATGCCTATGTGATAGGATAATATCCTAAGTAGAATGTGAACAAGGGTAGGTAACGTCACATTCCCTGATATGGGGCGCATTAAGGGCCACAATGTCATAAATTCTGAAAGAAACAGTTGATCTTTTTAATATACTCCTCAAAATAATTGAAGGACCAATGCTATCAATTATAACATTTATGCATTTTGTGTAGAATGTATTTTAAAAACCAATTTTACAATCTTGCCTAAATTTTTCGGACATCTTTGACGCCCAATTGCCAAGTGAAGCAGCAAAAAGAAAATGGTAGAAAATGTAACTATCAAGGATTTTTTGTCATTTTAAAACTTGACCTGAATGCATTGTAATGTCATTTTTTGTGTGTGATCCATGGTCCACAGAATTGCATGAAATGATCGAAAAATGCTTTTAGATGCTGAAATCTCTGTTTTTACATGATTGTATGGTGTTTAAATCCCGTCGATACCATCCACCTCTTCCTGTGAAAGAAAATTGCCCCTTTTTGCTGTGGTTTAATGACCAGACTATGGGTTCAGACAACTGTTTTTTCCGTTTGTCAGTGACAATCTTTAAACAATTCGCCGGGACATCTTTCTAACACTCAAAGGCAAAGAATGACGATTGAAAATCTGATTCTTGATGGCCAAGTATACACATTGTTTTCAAAAAACAAAACAATGTCAAAACTCCATTGTCAGAGATGAAAATGCTTGCTTCCCAGTATATTGAACCTGTATGAAGATTTTTTTTGCATGTAAGTTGAACTGTTTAAAACAAAGTTTAATTTGATGTCACTTTGGTTCTACTCGAATGACCACAGAAGAATTTCTTTACTCCACCCACTGCCTTTTGAAAGTGTGATTTTTGGGGGTATGTGCATTTGAGACACAGTTATGGCAGAATTAGGCATGAAAATGAGTAATAATGATTCTTGACTTATGGGCATAGAGAATAGAAAGCTTTTGGCCAAGTTTTACAGAATTTAAATGTTTGAGCTAATTATACTCGCATTCTAAAATCTTGGTCCTTTAATTATTTTGAGGAGTATATATTAATTTCCCTTGTCTTTTGGAGCGACTCGATCAACCCCTTATTTTCCTAAATTGACTGTGCCTATATGATAGGTTAGTATCCTAAGTAAAATGTAAACATGAGTATGTAGCGTCACATTACCTAGTATGGAGCGCATTAGGGGCCAAAACGTCATAGTTCATGGAAAAATAAGAGAATTTCTTAATAAATTAATTCCTTTTGATTTTTTTTGGACATCTCAAACCCTTATTTTCTTAAATTGACTGTGCCTATAAGATAGGTTAGTATTCTTCTAAGTTAAATGTAAACATGGAAAGGTAGCGTCACATTCCCTAGAAGGGGGCGCATTAGGGGCCAAATAGTCATAGTTGATGGAAAAATAAGAGAATTTCTTAATATATTAATTCCTTTTTTTTGTGGGGCAACTCAGTCCCTTATTTTCTTAAATTGACTAAGCTCATATGATAGGTTGGTACCATAAGGAAAATATAAACAGGGAAACGTAGCGTCACATTCCCTAGTATGGGGTATTAGGGGCCAGAAACGTCATATTTCATGAAAAAAGGAGTTTTTCTTAATATATTAATTTATTTTATTTTTTAGGGCAATCCAACCCGTTATTTTCTTAAATTGACTGAGCTCATATTATAGGTTAGTGTCCTAAGTAATATATAAACAGGGGTAGGTAGCGTCACATTCCCTGATATGGGGCGTACAAATGTCATCAATTTGTAAAAACATAAGATTTTCTTAACAGATCTATATTCATTTATTCTATTTTTAGGACGACTCAATCCCTTATTTCTTAAAAGTACTTGACACATGTAATAGGTAGGTGTCCTAAGTAAAATGTGAACATGGGTAGGTAGTGTCACATTCCCTGCTATGGGACCCATCAGGGGTCATAACCCCGGGGTCATAACGTCATATTTCATTAAAACCATGCGATTTTCTCAATATATTAATTTCTCTTATTTTAGTGCACCTCAGCCTCTTATTTTCTTAAAATACTATGTTTATTTTTTTATATTTTTTGGGGGTGGGGGGTGGGGTCGGGGCGGGGGGGGGGGGCTTGTGGGGGCAGCTTTACTTTGTGCATATGATAGGTTGGTATGCCGAGTAAAATTCGGATTGCCCTCAGTAAAGTTTGAAATTGCGCTCCATTCATATATTCAGGTATTTTAAGAATTTATGGTAGCATATAAAAGTAGAGGACGGTCCCAATTAAATTCAGATAGCGATGTAATCAATGACGTCATTATATGACGTAAATAGTTTGAAAGTGGCCATTTTAACAAACTGACATGGCGTGATATGACTGGAAATGTAACATGCGTAATATGGATATAAAATGTTGTTTTAGGAGAGATTTTATGAGAAATTTTAAAAACCACTTCAGTGGGAAAAGTTGGCGCTTTGATGTGTAGTTAGAACTGCCTGTGGAAGATTTCAGCGGCCTTTGATAATGCAACGTAAAGCAAGAATAGTGTAGATCTAGATCTACTGTAGCCCTACGCAGGCTTTCACATGAAGGGTATAACTTATTAATATCAGGGTAAGTGCTATAGATATATAGATATATTGTTTAACAATTTAATTTCAGCATTCAGATCTATAATTTACATGGGAATCGACTCAAAACAGTCAAAACATCGTGATCCTAACGCTCGCACCGTCACGAGTTATCGCTCCTAACGCTCGCAGCTAACACTCGCACCCTTGATTTTACCCTATTGCGCATGCTTGAGCGGGTGATTGATCGAGCTCAGTTTGGTAGATATTTGACAGTACGTTTAAACGTACCTTTAATTGAAGAAATAAAAAACATGGCGGCGTCCATTGACAACCGTTTTGTGCAACAAGTATTAGCTTTTCAAAAAAGCTGGTGGTCGTTTAGCCCTAATATTGTACGTATTCTTGCCCACTGCATGCTTCCATTTTGAACGTCTAGAGCTTGTCCATGTAGATTTATTCTAAGCTCTGATTATTAACATCTGAAATGTGATTTGTTACTGTTCATAAACCAAATTTGGGATTCCTAGAATTTATGCTCGTGGCACGATTTTTCTAGATCTTTTGGCAGTGGTAAAGGTGTGTGACGCTCCATGACCCTATATGCATTAAGACACGAATTTTGACATTCCTACCTAAAATAATATAGGAGATATACTCCGTATATGATATGAACACTCAAACACTTAGGACACTAAGGACAGGTAGTTTGATTACTATATGCCTCCCTTTGGGGGCATAAAACCTGTTTGTCATGACCGTCATAAGACAGTGCCTGAATTCATAGTAATTCTATGTGAACAGATGTGGATGACAATCACATAAGTACGTTTACTGATGTGAAGTTCGCTAGCACTCTTTGCCAATCAAGGACATTTTGACTTTGGGACGTTTAACTTTCGCCAGCTTTTTTGAAATGCTAATACTTGTTGCGTTTATATAAGCGGCAGGGCAAATTGACGCCTTCTTTGTGAAAATTTAATTCGTAAACTAGCTTGCCTCGCGCTATAGGTAGCCCTACAGATTTCACGCACAGTTTACTTTGCGCTGTAGGTCAACCCACGATATTTGGTACCCCACTCGTTGTTCGGCAGCGAATAAGATATAGCATGAGAACGGCATAAAGGTTTGGTCAAAACCTTAATTTGATGTGTGTTTTCAATGATGTTTATATAAGCGGCCGGCCATGGCCGACCGCAATTAAAACTTTACTTTCATATCGTTCTAACAACGAAATAACACCAAACCTGCTATTCATTTCCTGCAACTGATTGACTCAAGTATTGGGAAGATAGATAGCTCGCAGCTTCCAAAAAAAAAGAACTTTACAGCTCACCAACTATCATTTTTGTACACTGTCGGCCATATTTGTTCAAGAGGACCCAGAGCGAAAAGCATAGCTTAACCGCAGTTCCAGAAGTGAGTCACTTTAGTTAGGCCGAAGTGAGTTCGATCAATGTTTAGTCGAACTGCAGGTACTGCGGGTAATGATCGAACTCCCTCGTTGTTAGGAGCGTCCTCTGCCTAAGGCTAAAGTCGGGTAAATTTGGACAGCCGGTAAATTCGGACAGTGGCATTGTTTGTTTCATATTTTTATTATTTGAATACAAAAAATGTATTAACATCATATCAGGATTTCCACTGTTTGCAGATGTATTTACCTGATGCCCGAAATTACTTGACTTTACCCTTATACTAACTGAGCCGTTTTTTGTGATTTCCAACAATGTGGCATTTTGACAAGTGTAGACTCAGATGAGTCTGTGCACCCTCCTTTCAAGCTTAGAAACACCAAATTCTGTTCAGTCAGTAGCCTAACAGTCAGAATATTCAAGCGACTAGCAAAACCTCTGATCAAACTGCGCGTATGCACAGGCAGGTCTGAGGTTTTGCTGGTCGCACATACCACATTGTTGAAAATCTCATGTCACGGCTCAACGCCTTATACAATTCCTAGAGACACCAAACCTTGAGTAAATTTTAGTTTTGGCGACAGACGATCCGAACGTAAGCGGACCTTTGGCTTGGCCCACCGTGGTTCAACTAGTGACTGTCTGTATAAGGTATAAGCTGATTTCTGTGTTTCATCATTATAATTATGTTTTGTTTTTCCTTTTTTCTCTGTGATGATGCGTGTTTCCTCCATGCGATCTAACCTGCTTTTGTGCTTTAACAACAGCAGAACATAAGACGAGGGTTTGCCTATATATTAAAGCCCCCTCCCCCCACACACAACCCCGCTGACTAGGCTGACGTCCTTTCCCATTGCATGTGTTTGTTGTTTATTCATTGTTTGTTGGCGCCCCATTGAGTGTTGGGATTTTGAGTTGGGCCCTTTTTTGTGGTGGTCTTAGTGTCCTTTCTCTAGTCAAGTTTGCATTAAACGTGCTGAGTGAGGAAGAATAAAGAGCTGGGTCCGAAATTACAATGCCTCCTTAAAGTTAAGGAAGACTTAAGTTAAGTATTGATTTTTCAGGATGCCACAAATAACGTTTCAAACTGATTAATATCACAGTAGTTTCATTTTTTCTGTAGATCACAATGATATCTTTGACCACAAGTACTGCATAGATCCAGGCAATTTATTTAGAATTTGATATTTCATGTTGAAATATCAATACTTAACTTAAGTCTTCCTTAACTTTAAGGAGGTATTGTAATTCCGGGCCTTGGTTGCTTTATTTAAATTCATGAAATTGCGTAAATGCTTTTGTTTGGCTGTCTGTGTTATGCGTCTCTTCCTCGCGGTTCCATGGACTGTTCTGAGATCGGTGGTTGTGGTACAGACCTGGAAGTTTCGTTTCCTTTACTTTCACTATTATATGATTTCAAATGTGTAGCGTCTAAAACTAATAATGAACAAGTTGAATATCGATGTTGAATACAATTTGAGCCAGTTCATGAAATTTCCAACAATGAGATATGTGCGACTAGCAAAGCCTCAGATCAGCCTGCGCATGCCCGCAGTCTGATCAGAACCTTTGCAAGTCGCTTAAATATTTCATGACCGTTAAGCTACTGACTGAACATCATTTGGAGTAACTGTTTCTAAGCTTAAAAGGAGGCTGCACAGGCTTGGATGAGTCTACACTTGTCAAAATGACACATTGTTGGAAGTCTGATGCGGCGCTCATTTCTAATAAGAACTGAAACACGAGTCACTGGTATCACTTTACATTGTTAAGGATTTACATGGTTAATATACGAGGGACATTTGGAAAGTTCTTAGAATGGTCTTGTATCTTAGTAACCGATTTACAAATCCTATCATGTTTGGTATCATTTTAAACAGCTATCTTTCCTCTATGTTATGGCACAAATTTCATGAGGATATTATAATGCAGATACGAAAAATATTATTGTGAATACATGAGCTGTTTGGTTAAAACATAATTTTTATTATAGGAATGAAATTTTAGGTTGTTGGCAACATTTTAGACTGGCTCCTGTCCATAAAACAATTTTTCACCAATGTGTGATATCATAAACTTGCAGCTAGTCTTACTCTGATGGCTATCAGAGTAAGACTAGCTACAAGTTTATGATATCACACATTGGTGAAAAATTGTTTTATGGACAGGAGCCAGTCTAGCAACATTTCAAACTTAAAAGCCCACTGAAGGAAAATAGTTCGTAACCGCTCGTTACCGCTGTCTATGAAAGATGGGGCAGTCATCTTGAAAATTATGTCACTTTGTTATGCTAGATAATAATTAAAATTGCACTTTATTTGAAGCGAGTATATGAGTATGAGCTCAAAAACAACTCCATTTAGCTTTGTTTTCTTTAGCTTGCTGGGCTCATTGAAGAGCATTTAGATTAAGGCCCTTCCAGTCCACGGAATGACAGGTTTTAAAAAGCACAAGTTTACCTTCACAAGCCCTTGCCTAAAATCCCAACATTAGTAGGCCCTAAGCTTTAACCTAAAAAGTTCGTTTTCACGCTGTCAAACTGTATTGAAATATTTCGTTGTTGATGTAGCCATTGTTTTGATGCCGATTCTCTTCGATGACGTGACTGTGTTAAGTGACGTCACATAGCCACGTCATCGGGTTCATTTCTTAGAGTTCCTCCTGTTGCTTTGAAGATGCAGCCTCATGCGGTGTTAGGGTTTCAAGTAAGCTTTCAACATGTTTAAAGGGGACGGCAACCCTGGTGATTACTATGTTTTATATGAAAGATCTTAATAAACCATGAATGTTGGTACCAGTTTCGTCTAAATCGGTTGAAAAATGTGGAAGTGTTGGGCATTTGAATATTTGCAAATGGACTGTGATGGAAGCGGCCATATTGTAGGCTTAGTGACGTCACTCAGCCTAATTAAATATACGTAATCCAAATAAAAGACAAACCAATGGATTATTTGCATTTATCTTTAATGAATCATTTTCCTTGTGTATAAAGCTACATATCTTCTGAAACACAGATGGTGTGATAGTAGTGATAACTAAAAATTAAGCAGTTGAAAAAATTCTGAAAACTAATTAAATGTTCAAAATGGCGGCTAAATGTTGGCCATATTGAATTTTTAAATGCCCATAAATTGCCCATTTTTCAGCCGATTTTGATGATACTTGTATCAAAATTCATGGTTCATAGAGCTCTTTCTGTTAAAACATACTTATCATTAGGGTTGCTGTCCCCTTTAACTATATTTAAACTGGTGAATGTTTTATCTCGGACACAACAATAGGGTACCCTACTTGTCACTTGTGTTCGAAGTTTTATGTACAGTTCGTTATTAGCACTGTGAAATCAAGGCAGATAACTTATATTCATACGCACGGGTTTTTATTGAAGTGTAAAAAACATTTAATTTTACCAACGGACCAATCAAAAACGCCAAAAAAACGATAAAAACATTGAGTTTGAATTATTTATTAGTATACTTTGTACATAGAACGACATATAAAGACATACAATAATATTCAGTATGCAAATGGGATTCAGAATAAAGTATTCAGACTTATACGAATCTGTATCCCATTTAAAATACCATTTTACTCATTTTATCGAAATTTGAAAAGAAAACCATTTCTGCACCAATGCTAATTTTGGTACTAAAGTGTACTACGAGAGCTCGGAAACGTTTCAGTTATAAATATGTAATATAGCAAGAGGCTCCACGGGGATGGAACATTTCATTTTCTAACGTTAAAACAGATTATAAATGTATAATAGTTCGTACATCTCAAGGTCAATGAGTAGTTATTTAAAGGCAATTTATTGGAATCGTTTAGTCCTTAATATATACTCCTGTATGTTGATGAAGAGCTGCCTATTTGTCTCGTCGGACAGATCTGTGACACCGTATAAAAAACATTCAAGGTTGGTTCACATAATTGAGATATTGATTGCATCATTTCCTGGCGCAAGTATTCAAGCAAGTAGTGTTTGGTAGTTTCTGTTCTACCACAAATGCATATCGGACTGTCAATGATGTTTTTGAAAAGAGGTGGTGATTAAGAGAGCTACAATCTATTCTCAGTCAAGCATAATACATTTGACCAATGCGCTTGCCATCCAGATGGAAGAAAGGGACACCGATTAGGGTAGAATTAAGACTACGCTTAAAAGCACGAATATTTGGTGCATTCCTAGTATGGGGTAGTTCATTCCAATCGCGTACTACTGTAGAACGAAAGGTATTGTAATACAACTTAGTATTTGAGCGTATATAATCAGATGCAATACGGAGGTTTTATGCTGTATTATTTCCAACAGTAGGTGGGGCAAGTGAAGACAAGTATTCCATTTATTAGTCTATGTCGAATGGAAATCTCGTGTAAATTTTGTGACGATTTTTGGTGACCTATATCAAAATAAACTTTTGGGCATATGTAACAATTTAAACCAGTTCACCTATCTGAGTTCTGCGTCTGGACCGAATGATGGCGTCATCGAAATGGCCACCGAAGTCTTACTTATGCACACATATAAGTAATTAAATTCAAAGCATTAGTTATGTGATATTTTCTTGCTGAAATCAAGTTTTTGTCTTTACTTGATCGATTTGGTGTCTTATGATACGACAATGACGTGTTTCTTTCTTTCTGATCCCTGAAGCCCATTTTTGGGCTTCCAATTCAATAAAATGACACAGAACCCATTTCAGTACTTGTTATCCCGTAGGGCATCATGGTGAAATTGAGTGTTATAGTTCTTTTTTGTTCATTTGATTTTTGTTTGTGTTTAACGTCCCACAAGCAGCTTAGGTTATATGGAGACTGGTCCACAGCTTAAAGTCTCATCTGACATACTGGTGAAGCCGGAGATTGATCCCGCGACCCCTGGTTTACAAGACGAGGAGTTTACCCACTACACCACTGGAGCTCCTGTGTTTTGATGGATTTGAGACCATACTATATAAATATGCTAACCCCTGGAGCTATTTTGGGATTCTTTTTTTGTTTAAAGTCCCAATCAGCTATCATGGGCATGTCGAGATGGTCAGTTAACCTAACCACACTTTCCCGGGGGCAAGCTTAGACTGGGCAGTACTTTGTGCACACGCTTTCGCTTTTAACTGACAATATCCCTTCTCGAATCACTGGATGTAGAAGAATGACGATAGCAAATATTACATGACCAATCCCCATGAAAGTATTGGGTCCGGATCGAACTAACTATCCCTGTATCAGCAATCAAACTCACTATCGATTCAGGGCCAAGTCATTATGAGGTTGCTATTTTATATAAATAGACCCTGAATCCATGAAATCAGTTTTTGCTCTATATAATTGCTTTGTAGCCATACTACGTGTATATGAACTGTTGATTGCTGGGATCATGGACCCGGTCTGTCAGTCAGATGCATATGAGGCCTTTGTAGGGGATTCGGTGAATAGGGAAAAAGGGCATTTATTTCAGGGGAACAGAGGAAGAAAGGCCAAATTTTGAGGGTAACAAAGCCAATATTGGGGAACAGGGAACATTAGAAAACACATTTTTTGATTTTGAGGGAACAGGGGAACAAGCCAATTTATTTCAGCGGAACAGGTACCAGCCCCCTGTGAGGGCTTAGCATACAATGTATCATGGAGGCGACCGAGTACCACCAAAGTAATGGCATACACTATTACTCGAAATACACCATTGTAATACAAGCAATGGTGTTCAAACAAATGTAAGTGCAGTATATGTCATTTGTGGTGGGAGGGAAGGGGATGACGATAACGGTCCCTGCATGGTGTTATAAATAGACGTTATAAATAGACATCCCAAAAAACCTATGCGCTTAAAAAGATACATCTTTTAAAAAAAAGATAACAAGATACATTAAGATATTAAGTAGAGATCTTAAATGGGGATGATTATTGAATGTAAATAATCGCACATAATTAGCTACAATTTGAATGTACCCCAACCTCCAACCATCCACTTAAACTCAGATCAGCCTGCGCAGTTGTACATGTAAGATGTAACAGCGTATTTGCTATTTCGTTTATGAAGATGACAAATACAAACCCTAGTTTCTTCAACTATGTGAAACGAACATATATCAAATAACGCTAGCCTGCAGACATGTCCTATTTCCTGTTATAGAATGAAAGCAAATGGATGGGTTCACATCAATCGTGCGACAATTTGTCTATACTATTTCGTTTTGCTGATTGCCGTAGGTAGATCGCAGACAGATACTTTTGGAAATATCCAGACAGGGCCGATTAGATCATAGACATTGAAAGGTAGCAATGCTTTGCTCGTATGGCTACACGATGTTCCCAGCTTGACAGTTGGAAACGAAAATAGCATTAGTTGCACGACAGCCGCATGGCAGACATAAGGTAGCCGTTCACACTTGCAAGACTCAACGAAATCACAAAATATCCTCACGACTCGCAAGAATTGCAAGGCTGCCGTGCTCTGACCGTTGTTATGGGACGATGCTAACTAACAGAGCATGTTGAATACCGTATGGATGAATGACCAAGCTCTGTACGTTGTCATGAGATGATGACAACTGACAGAGCATGACTCATACTTGAGGGGGTATCACCATACTCTGACCGTTGCCATGTGATGATGACAACTGACAGAGCATGACTCATACTTGAGGGGGTATCACATACTCTGACCGTTGCCATGAGATGATGACAACTGACGGAGCATGGTTCACACTTTAGGGATGTATAACCATGCTCTCTTGGTTGTCATGATACGATGACAACTGACGGAGCATGTTTTATACATGAATGATATATTACCATGCTCTGACGTTGTCAAGAGACGATGACAACTGACGGAGCATGTTTCATACTTGAGAGATATATCACCATGCTCTGACCGTTGTCATAAGACGATGACAACTGACGGAGCATGTTTCATACATGAATGATATATAATCATGTTCTGACCGCTGTCATGAGACGATGACAACTGACGGAGCATGTTTCATACCTAAGAGATGAATAACCATGCTCTGTCCGTTGTCATGAGACGATGAAAACTGATGGAGCATGTTTCATACCTAAGGGATGAATAACCATGCTTTGACCGTTGTCATGAGAAGATGACAACTGACAGAGCATGGTTCATACTTTAGGGATGTATAACCATGCTCTGTCCGTTGTAATGAGACGATGACAACTGACGAAGCATGTTTCATACTTGAGGGATATATCACCTTGCTCTGACCGTAGTCATGAGACAATGACGACTGACGGAGCATGATTCATACATGAATGATATATTACCATGCTCTGACCGGTGCCATGCGACGATGACGACTGACGGACAATGTTTCATACCTTATGGATAAATAACAATGCTCTGACCGTTGTCATGAGACGATGGCAACTGACGGAGCTTGTTTAATACATGAATGATATTGTACAATGCTCTGACCGGTGTCATGAGATGATGACAACTGACGGAGCATGTTTCATACTTGAAAGATATATCACAATGCTCTGACTGTTGTCATGAGACGATAACAACTGACGGAACATGGTTCATAATGTAGGGATGTATAACCATGATCTGTTCGTTGTCATGATACGATGACAACTGACGGAGCATGTTTTATACATGGATGATATATTACCATGCTCTGACGTTGTCATGAGAAGATGACAACTGACGGAGTATGTTTCATGCTTGAGAGATATATCACCTTGCACTGACCGTTGTCATGAGATGATGACAACTGGCGGAGGATGATTCATACTTAGTGATACATGCATATAACCATGCACTGTCCGTTGTCATGAGACGATGACAACTGCTGGAGCATGATTCATACCTTAGCGATATAATACCATGCTCTGACCGTTGTCATGAGACGATGGCAACTGAGGGAGCATGTTCATGCATGAATGACATATAAGCATGCTCTATTTGTTGTCATGAGATGATGACAACTGGCGGAGGATGATTCATACTTAGTGATACATGCATATAACCATGCACTGTCCGTTGTCATGAGACGATGACAACTGCTGGAGCATGATTCATACCTTAGCGATATAATACCATGCTCTGACCGTTGTCATGAGACGATGGCAACTGAGGGAGCATGTTCATGCATGAATGACATATAAGCATGCTCTATTTGTTGTCATGAGACGATGACAATTGACGGAGCATGTTTCGTACTTGAGGAATATATCACCATGCTCTGACTGTTGTCATGAGTCGATGACAACTGACGGAGCATGTTTCATACTTGAGGGATATATCACCATGCTCTGACCGATGTCATGAGACGATGGCAACTGACGGAGCATGTTACATACCTTAGGGATATATCACCATGCTCTGACCGTTGTCATGAGACGATGACAACTGACGGAGCATGTTTCATACTTGAGGGATATATCACCATGCTCTGTCCGTTGTCATGAGACGATGGCAACTGTCGGAGCATGTTTGATACATGAGGGATATACTACCATGCTCGTACCGTTGTCATAAGACGATGAAAACTGACAGAGCATGTTTCATACTTGACAGATATATCATGCTCTGACCGTTGATATGACACGATGACAACTGACGGAGCTTGTTTCAAAGCTGAGGGATATATCCATATGCTCTGACCGTTGTCATTAGACGATGACAACTGACGGAGCATGCATATGATTCATTTTTAGGGATCTTTGTCCATGCTCTGTCCGTTATAATGAGACGATGACAACTGACGGAGCATGTTTCCTACATGAATGATATATTACCATTCTCTGACCGTTGTCATGAGACGATGACAACTGATGGAACATGATTCATATATATGGGATATATTACAATGCTCTGACCGTCTCATGACATCAGTCAGAGCATGGTGATATATCCCTCAAGCATGAAACATGTTCCGTCAGTTGTCATCGTCTCATGACAACGGTCAGAGCATGGTAATATATCCCTTATGTCTGAAACATGCTCCATCAGTTGTGATCATCTCATGACAACGGACCAAGCATAGTTATACATCCCTAAGGTATGAACAATGCTCCGTCAGTTGTCATCGTCTCATGACAACAGTCAGAGCATGGTAATATATGAGGGTCTAGATGGGTATAATGAATAGCCTAAATAATGATAAATAATCCTCTTTCTTTAATGAATTGAAGAAAAAATTAATGAATCATGAATAATCAGATTTCTTTGCCACTTTTTTACTGTTAATGAATAATTGGTCTTATTTTAATGAATAACCCAAAATTTTAATGAGATGAATATAGGCTAAATTTTCAATGAATAGTGAATACAAGACCCCCCCTCCATCCAGACCCTCATATATCATTCAAGTATGAAACATGCTCCGTCAGTTGTCATCGTCTCATAACAAAAGACACTGCATGATTGTTCATTCAAAAGGTATGAAACATGCTCCGTCAGTTGTCGTCGTCTCATGACAACGGACAGAGCATGGTTATATATCCCTAAGGTATGAATCATGCTCCGTCAGTTGTCATCGTCTCATAACAAAAGACACTGCATGATTGCTCGTTCCTAAGGTATGAATCATGCTCCGTCAGTTGTCGTCGTCTCATGACAATGGAGCATGGTGATTTATCCCTCAAGTATGAAAAATGACCCGTCAGTTTTTATCGTCTGATGAAATCAGTCAGATCATGGTAATATATCATTCATGTATGAATCATGTTCCGTAAGTTGTCATTGTTTTATGACAACGGACAGAGAATGGATATACATCCCTTACCTATGAACCATGCTCCGCCAGTTGTTTTCGTCAAATGACAACGGTCAGAGCATGATTGTTCATTCCTAAGGTATGAAACATGCTCCGTCAGTTGTCATCGTCTCATGAAAACGTTCAGAGCATGGTTATTCATCCCTAAGGTATGACACATGCTCAGTCAATTGTCATCGTCTAATGACAAAGACCAGAGCATTCAAATATATTCCTTAGGTATCAATCATGCTCCGTCAGTTGTCATCGTCTCATGACAACGGTCAGAGCATTGTGATATATCCTTAAGGTATGAATCATGCTCTGTCAATTGTCATCGTCTCATGACAACGGACAGAGCATGGTGATATATCCATCAAGTATGAAGCATGCTCTGTCAGTTGTCATCGTCTCATGACAACGGTCAGAACATGGTAATTCATCCATAACGTATGAAACATGCTCTGTCAGTCGTCATCGTCGCATAACAACAGTCGGAGCATGGTTATATTTCATTCACGTACGAAACATGCTCAATCAGTTGTCATCGTCTCAAGACAACGGACAGAGCAATGTTATTCATCACTAATGTATGAACCATGCCCGTCATCTGTCATCGTCTAATGACAACGGTCAGAGAATGATTGTTCATCCTAAAGGTATGAAACATGCTCCGTCAGTTGTCATTGTCTCAAGACAACGTTCAGAGCATGGTAATATATCCGTCATATATGAAACATGCTTGGTCAGTTGTCATCGTCTCCTGACAACGGAGAGAGCATGGTTATTCATCCCTAAGGTATGACACATGCTCATTCAATTGTCATCGTCTAATGACAACGGTCAGAGCATTTTAATATATCCTACAGTATGAATCATGTTCCGTCAGTTGTCTTGTATCATGACAACGGTCAGAGCATGGTAATATAGCATGCATGTATGAAACATGCTCCGTCAATTGCCATCGTCTCATGACAACGGACAGAGCATGGTTATATATCCCTGAGGTATGAATCATGCTCAGTCAGTTGTCATCGTCTCATGACAATGGACAGAGCATGGTGATATATCCCTCAAGTATGAAACATGCTCCGTCAGATGTCATCGTCTCATGACAGCGGTCAGAGCATGGTCATATATCCCTTATGTATGAAACATACTCCGTCAGTTGTCATCGTCTCCAGACAACGGACAGAGCATGGTAATTCATCCATTCAAACATGCTCCATCTGTTGTTATCGTTTCATGACAACGGTCAGAGCATGGTAATATATCATAAATGTATGAAACATGCTTCGTCAGTTGCCATCGTCTCATGACAAAGGACAGAGCATGGTTACATATCCATAAGGTATAAATTATGCTCCGTCTGTTGATATCGTCTCAAGACAACGGTCAGAGCATGGTGATACATGTATATCCCTCAAGTATGAAACATGCTCCGTCAGTTGTCATCGTCTCATAACAACGGTAAGAGCATGGTAATATATCCATTATGGATGAAACATGCTCCGTAAGTTGTCATCGTCTGATGACAACGGACAGAACATGGTTATTCAACCCTATGGTATGAAATATGCTCCGTCAGTTGTCATCATCTCATGGCAACGGTCAGAGTATGGCGATACCCCCTCAAGTATGAGTCATGCTCTGTCAGTTGCCATCATCTCATGACAACGTACACAGCTTGGTTATTCATCCATACGGTATTCAACATGCTCTGTCAGTTATCATCGTCCCATAATAACGGTCAGAGCATGGCAGCCTTGCAATTCTTGCGAGTCGTGAAGATATTTCGGATTTCGTGAACGGCTACCTCACGTCTTCCTTGCGGCTGCCGTGCAACTTCTGCTTTTTTCTGTTCCAACTGTCAAGCTGGGAACATCGTGTAGCCATACGAGCATAGCATGGCTACCTTTCAATGTCTATGATCTAATCGGCCCTGTCTGGATGTTTCCAAAAGTATCTGTCTACGATCTACCTACGGCAACCAGCAAAACGAAATAGTATAGACAAATTGTCGCACGATTGATGTGAACCCATCCATTTGCTTTCATTCTATAACAGGAAATAGGACATGTCTGCAGGCTAGCGTTATTTGATATATGTTCGTTTCACATAGTTGAAGAAACTAGGGTTTGTATTTGTCATCTTCATAAAGGAAATTAGATAGACTGGTTCTCTCCCTTTAATAGCTTGTCAGCATATTAAGACAGGTAACTACTAAACGCCATTGCGTCTATTTATAGCATATACACTGACGTAGTAATGGAAAAATACGTAGTATTGGAAAATACCTGGGACGTCTTGAGTCCATCTGCGGTATTGAATAAAAAGTGCATTTGCGATTTTTAAACAACTGCTCCCAGCTAGCATCCCATCACGAGCCACTATCGACCCGCCGACGAACCGTCACCTGCGGATGGTGGTTCGTTGGCGGGCCGAAAGTGGCCTAATTGTACGTGCGGATTGGATTTTTTTATAAAGTTTATTTTGTTCTATTATCAGGAATATGGCAACTGAAAAATTACAAGTTCTATAGGTTCCTATAGAAATAAGCATCCCCAACCCAACACTGGATGCGTGGATCCAGAGGGGGTTAGGTGGTCCGCACCCTACCCCCCCCCCCCCCATCCCCCTAAAAAATCACATGTTCTATGGGTTTCTCTAGAAATAAGCATTCCCCGCCACCCGAAAATAAACAAAAATACAGTTACCCCGCATCTAGTCAGACGCAACGCGGCCCGGTACAACTATTTTCTGGAATTTCAAATGTTCACAGGGGAAACACTTATGAGACTTTCAGTTTGCACCTACAAAACTCAATCCGTGACGGGGAAGTGGGCAATTACTTATTTCTAACCGATGTGCGGATCCAGAGGGGGATAGGTGGTCCGGACACCCCCCCCCCCCAAAAAAAAAAAAATAAATAAACAAACAAATAAAAATAAATAATAATCACAAGTTCTTTAAGTTTCATAGGAAATAAGCATTTGCCCCCCCCCCCCATCCCCGAAAAAAAAACCACATGCTACCGACTGCGCCGGCCGGTAAACCTTCTGAGATTTTCAGAAAACTCAATCCGTGACAGGGAAGTGGGCAATTACTTATTTCTTACCCATGCGCGAATCCAGAGAGGGATAGGTGGTCCGGACCCCCCCCCCCCGAAAAATCACAAGTTATACAGGTTTCTATAGAAATAAGGATTTGTACCCCCCCCCCCACCCCCCCCCCCCCCCAAAAAAAAAAAAATAATAATAATAATAAAAAGTTGCACCCCCCCCCCCCCCCCGATAAATGTTTCGACCCTTTTGAACCGTAAAAAATATAATATAGTTGCAAAAAAACCAACAATAAACACCCTTATCAGAGTTTTTTTCTGTTATTTGAGTCTGGACGCCCCCGGCCCCTGTTTCTATCTGCGAGGAGAGGGTGGAGGGGGGGGGGGTACTATAATATTTTCATTCATACGTAGGCTCGCACCATTTTGGGGTTCAAAATTTTGAATTTCAATACCTTTGAGGGTTTTCAGAAAAATGAAAATTTTTTGGGGTATGAAGATTTTGTGGATATCTTTTGGGGTCATCACAAAATACCAAAAAGTTAACCCCAAAAATGGTCCGGCCTACGTATGTTTGAAAATATCAGAGTACCCCCCCCCCCTTTCTCACCCAGGTGCGAGTATGCTTGGAATTCGTGAACAATATCAGCGGACGTCATATTTTGTGTTTGGGGTCACTACACAGATAGCAAAGATACGTTGGGCCCACGTTGGTAGTTGGTGGAAATGTGGGCGTCCCCGCATACCAACCTTGTACCAACATCGAACCGACGCAACAATGTCGACCATTCTCTCATTATTAAACACCACTATATTATTACAAAAATCCTCTGTGCCTGTATTCTGAATAATGTGTTTGGTGTTAAAAGAAGTTTATGTTTCCGGAGCACATGACATTGGGCCAGCATTGCGAAGGAGATTTGTTTGATTTGATTCTTACGTCCCATCAACAATATTTCAGTTATGTAGGGACGGGTCTTCCTGGGTTGAACCGGTACTAAGCTATGATTAATGTGTCTTGCTCAAGGACACAACGCAGTGACGCCTGCGAGGCTCGAACCCGCGGCCCCTCTGTCTCATGTTCATTAAATAAGCCAGGTTACGAGGAAAACTATCCATGCGCGGATCCAGAGGGGGCCGGGGCTCCGGGCCCAGCAAAATCACAAAGCTATAGGATTTATTTAGCAATACTCGTCTGGATCCACTTGAAAATCTCAAAGGCAAGCCAGAATTCAATGTTGGGCCATTAATTCGGCCGCTAGCGAAACGCCATTGAAATTGGCCGATGATGATACACCTTGAAAGGTATTTGGATTCTCACCATAAAAAAATTGTTAAAGATAAATTGGACTCCCTCTTACAACACTTTCTGGGTCCGTGCATGCCTGTGTCGGGGATTTCCGATCGGATGGGGGTTACTCTGATATTTCGTAGCCTATGTGGACTGGGACCTTTTTTAAGGAGGGGGTCTAACTTTTAATTTCAATAATTTTAGGGGGTTCAGATTGAATAAATATTTTATGGGATCTATGATAAAATTGTGGATATTTTAGGGGAGGGGGCGGGATGGTCATCATTCACAGTTAGGGAGCGTGGCTAAAAAGGAACGCATGTGCGCGACCCCCGTAATATGACTTTAAAGCATGTATAATATCATGCGCGGATCCAGGAATTTTTGACAGGGGGGGGGGTCCAGATTGAGACGTTTTTAGTCCTCAGCTTATTTTACAGAGGGGGGGGGGGCAATGGTTTTATTGCAGAGAAAACTATACTTTCCCAAGGATCCAGAGGGGGTCCAACATTTTCAGGGGAGGTCCATCCAAGGGGGGATCCAAATGCTAATTGTTATCACAATAACTTGTGATTTTTAGGAAGGGGGGGGGGCTCCGGGGATCCATAGGTTTTAGTTACGCGGTGTGCATTCTTCTAAGATCATTTTAAAGCTGTTTAAAAAAGAAAAACGGGGGTCACTTAAAACCTGGCCTATTTATGAACTTTTTCAACACCGACGCTCTTTCTGGAGCATGCGCAGGTTCTCTACTTGAAAAAATACCATATGCGGAAGAAAAAAAATCAGGTGTGTGGGATTCAATCTCTAGACCCTTACCTCGTTAAGCTAAAACGCTACCGCTTGCGCTGTTTGGACAGGTATCGTCACATGATTACATCAAAATCTAACCACATTGAAAAAATTATTAAAATCGAAATTACCAAGAACAGCAATATTTGAAAGGCTTCGTATCGAAAAGAAAGTGCGGCAAATCTTCTCAGTTTTCAGTACATGTTCATTTCTCATTTTGATGTGCAAAATTGACCCAGGATGTAAACAGATGCTCTTTCTGGAGCATGCGCAGTCGGATGAGTGGGATTCTCTACTGGTAAAAAATTACTAGTTACCAAACGTAATATGCGTAGCGGAAGTGGAGCTTTATCAACGTGGGGAACCAATCTAGGAAATTAGATTGGTTCCCCACGTTGATAAAGCTCCACTTCCGCTAGACTGGTTCTCTCCCTTTAACAGCTTGTCAGCATATTAAGACAGGTAACTACTAAACGCCATTGCGTCTATTTATAGCATATACACTGACATAGTAATGGAAAAATACGTAGTATTGGAAAATACCTGGGACGTCTTGAGTCCATCTGCGGTATTGAATAAAAAGTGCATTTGCGATTTTTAAACAACTGCTCCCAGCTAGCATCCCATCACGAGCCACTATCGACCCGCCGACGAACCGTCACCTGCGGAAGGCGGTTCGTTGGCGGGCCGAAAGTGGCCCAATTGTACGTGCGGATTGGATTTTTTTTTAAAGTTTATTTTGTTCTATTATCAGGAATATGGCAACTGAAAAATTACAAGTTCTATAGGTTCCTATAGAAATAAGCATCCCCAACCCAACACTGGATACGTGGATCCAGAGGGGGTTAGGTGGTTCACTACCTAAAAATAGTATGTGAGCATGATCAGGAAATACCACAATCACAAACAGCAGACAACCCCATGGCACTGCAAGGAAGAGACACACAACCATCAAGAGACACCAGGAAGACGAACTAATACATCCGTGGATCATCGTGGCTACAGCATGGGATAGAAATGTATAGAACTCCCGTAAAACAAAAATCTGCACCCTGCAGAGCGTGTCTGCATGGTCTGTGGAAAGAGCGCACAAGAGGTCCGAAGGATCGAATCCACAAAAAGATCAGACATCAACGCCAAAGCATTGCTCGCGAAATATGGGGGCATTAATGTAGAGAGTGGCGTTAGGCTTAAATGAAATATATGTGTGGTTCCTGTTGCCTACCTACCCTAATTTTTTTAACCCTATATACCCTAAACAATAAAATGGTCTTTGGAGAAAAAATGGGCACTTTTTCAATTTCTGTCACTATTTTCTTTGTTAAATGTTATAACAAAATTTAATAATTTCCCTACCTACCTACCCTGAATTTTCTTGGCATGAAACAGGAACCACACATATATTTCATTTAGGCCTTATGTGTAGAAACTGTTACTCGAAATTACAGAACCTCGATCAAAGATGTAGACTTTTTTATGAGGGGTGCCAACGAAATGCAAGGATAGTGATGCGTGCTAATACTAAAAGAATGATGCGCTCCTCTCCTCTCTCTGGACCACAAAAGAGAATTAACTTCTTAAAAACACCAACAAAGACACGCAAAACACAACGCAAAACACAATTGTTTAAAGAGAGTGCCACCCCTGAAAGTACCACACCCGAGGAAATTGGCCTTAAAGTGGATTTTGTTACTGGTAGGATGTGTTTCCAGGTTTTAAGTGACCCCCGTTTTTCTTTTTTAAACAGCTTTAAAATGATCTTAGAAGAATGCACACCGCGTAACTAAAACCTATGGATCCCCGGAGCCCCCCCCTTCCTAAAAATCACAAGTTATTGTGATAGCAATTAGCATTTGGATCCCCCCTTGGATGGACCTCCCCTGAAAATGTTGGACCCCCTCTGGATCCTTGGGAAAGTATAGTTTTCTCTGCAATAAAACCATTGCCCCCCCCCTCTGTAAAATAAGCTGAGGACTAAAAAACGTCTCAATCTGGACCCCCCCCCCCTGTCAAAAATTCCTGGATCCGCGCATGATATTATACATGCTTTAAAGTCATATTACGGGGGTCGCGCACATGCGTTCCTTTTTCGCCACGCTCCCTAACTGTGAATGATGACCATCCCGCCCCCTCCCCTAAAATATCCACAATTTTATCATAGATCCCATAAAATATTTATTCAATCTGAACCCCCTAAAATTATTGAAATTAAAAGTTAGACCCCCTCCTTAAAAAAGGTCCCAGTCCACATAGGCTACGAAATATCAGAGTAACCCCCATCCGATCGGAAATCCCCGACACAGGCATGCACGGACCCAGAAAGTGTTGTAAGAGGGAGTCCAATTTATCTTTAACAACTTTTTTATGGTGAGAATCCAAATACCTTTCAAGGTGTATCATCATCGGCCAATTTCAATGGCGTTTCGCTAGCGGCCGAATTAATGGCCCAACATTGAATTCTGGCTTGCCTTTGAGATTTTCAAGTGGATCCAGACGAGTATTGCTAAATAAATCCTATAGCTTTGTGATTTTGCTGGGCCCGGAGCCCCGGCCCCCTCTGGATCCGCGCATGGATAGTTTTCCTCGTAACCTGGCTTATTTAATGAACATGAGACAGAGGGGCCGCGGGTTCGAGCCTCGCAGGCGTCACTGCGTTGTGTCCTTGAGCAAGACACATTAATCATAGCTTAGTACCGGTTCAACCCAGGAAGACCCGTCCCTACATAACTGAAAGATTGTTGATGGGACGTAAGAATCAAATCAAACAAATCTCCTTCGCAATGCTGGCCCAATGTCATGTGCTCCGGAAACATAAACTTCTTTTAACACCAAACACATTATTCAGAATACAGGCACAGAGGATAGTGGTGTTTAATAATGAGAGAATGGTCGACATTGTTGCGTCGGTTCGATGTTGGTACAAGGTTGGTATGCGGCGACGCCCACATTTCCACCAACTACCAACGTGGGCCCAACGTATCTTTGCTATCTGTGTAGTGACCCCAAACACAAAATATGACGTCCGCTGATATTGTTCACGAATTCCAAGCATACTCGCACCTGGGTGAGAAAGGGTGGGGGGGGGGGGTACTCTGATATTTTCAAACATACGTAGGCCCGGACCATTTTTGGGGTTAACTTTTTGGTATTTTGTGATGACCCCAAAAGATATCCACAAAATCTTCATACCCCAAAAAATTTTCATTTTTCTGAAAACCCTCAAAGGTATTGAAATTCAAAATTTTGAACCCCAAAATGGTGCGAGCCTACGTATGAATGAAAATATTATAGTACCCCCCCCCCTCTCCACCCTCTCCTCGCAGATAGAAACAGGGGCCGGGGGCGTCCAGACTCAAATAACAGAAAAAAAAACTCTGATAAGGGTGTTTATTGTTGGTTTTTTTGCAACTATATTATATTTTTTACGGTTCAAAAGGGTCGAAACATTTATCGGGGGTGGGGGGGTGCAACTTTTTTATTTATTTTTTTTTTTTTTTGGGGGGGGGGGGTTGGGGGGGGGTACAAATCCTTATTTCTATAGAAACCTATATAACTTGTGATTTTTCGGGGGGGTGGGGGGGGGGTCCGGACCACCTATCCCTCTCTGGATTCGCGCATGGGTAAGAAATATGTAATTGCCCACTTCCTTGTCACGGATTGAGTTTTCTGAAAGTCTCAGAAGGTTTACCGGCCGGCGCAGTCGGTAACATGTGTTTTTTTTTTCGGGGATGGGGGGGGGGGGGCAAATGCTTATTTCCAACGAAACTTAAAGAACTTGTGATTATTATTTATTTTTATTTATTTATTTTCTTATTTATTTTTTTTGGGGGGGGGTGTCCGGACCACCTATCCCCCTCTGGATCCGCACATCGGTTAGAAATAAGTAATTGCCCACTTCCCCGTCACGGATTGAGTTTTGTAGGTGCAAACTGAAAGTCTCATAAGTGTTTCCCCTGTGAACATTTGTAATTCCAGAAAATAGTTTTACCGGGCCGCGTTGCGTCTGACTAGATGCGGGGTACCTGTATTTTTGTTTATTTTCGGGTGGCGGGGAATGCTTATTTCTATAGAAACCCATAGAACATGTGATTTTTTAGGGGGATGTGGGGGGGGGGGTAGGGTGCGGACCACCTAACCCCCTCTGGATCCACGTATCCAGTGTTGGGTTGGGGATGCTTATTTCTATAGGAACCTATAGAACTTGTAATTTTTCAGTTGCCATATTCCTGATAATTGAACAAAATAAACTTTAAAAAAAAATCCAATCCGCACGTACAATTGGGCCACTTTCGGCCCGCCAACGAACCGCCTTCCGCAGGTGACGGTTCGTCGGCGGGTCGATAGTGGCTCGTGATGGGATGCTAGCTGGGAGCAGTTGTTTAAAAATCGCAAATGCACTTTTTATTCAATACCGCAGATGGACTCAAGACGTCCCAGGTATTTTCCAATACTACGTATTTTTCCATTACTATGTCAGTGTATATGCTATAAATAGACGCAATGGCGTTTAGTAGTTACCTGTCTTAATATGCTGACAAGCTATTAAAGGGAGAGAACCAGTCTAAAAGGAAATAGCAAAAACGCTGTTACATCTTACATGTACAACTGCGCAGGCTGATCTGAGTTTAAGTGGATGGTTGGAGGTTGGGGTACATTCAAATTGTAGGAAATTATGTGCGATAATTTACATTCAATAATCATCCCCATTTTAAGATCTCTACTTAACTTCTTAATGTATTTTGTTATCTTAATTGTTAAGCGCATGGGTTTTTTGGGATGTCTATTGATAACGTCTGTTTATAACACCATCCTGGGACATAAATGTCACCTTATCATCTTCAATATGATTTTCAAGCACCTTTCTAGTGGAAATTGGCTGGTAGATTTCCATATGATGCTCTGATACTGAGATCTTTTGATACTCTGAAGAACGGAAATTTGAGTTTCCTACGAAACATCCACCATCTTAACCTAGTATGATTGTCAGTGGCTGTTCCTGGCTGACAAGCAGGTATATACATTGTTCGAGAGCATTCTTAGTCCCATCTTTCAGTGGGACATCACCAAGTTGCCTGAAAGCTTCATGGACAGAAGAATATGCGGTACTGAAAGCTTTTAAACATAATATTTTACCCTGCCTGACATTAATCCAGTAATATCAGCAGCATCTACTGACAAAAGATCTTTGCATAACTTTGCTGACTTCGGCTGATCTAGACCTTAACGTATAACCATGGCATTTACAACTTCAATCCTGCCTGTTCACTTACTGAGTACTTTATCCTGACCTTTGCCAATAAAGATTAAATAGGCAAACCGAAACCTTTTTTTCAGCTACACATCATAAGCAATTAGTGTGCTAAATATATGAACACATTCCATCAAAAATGAATACCAAGGCATCTTTGCATGTCTTTCGTTGCTGAGGGGAAAAGTCATTAGCCCCATGATCTTGCAAAAATAAATAACCTAGTTTTTGTTGGAATAAATATACCTGTTAAGTACCCATTTTTGTACTGACAGTGCAATACACCTGGGATAGATATTGTAGTATTTGCTCTACAAATGGCCATGAGAGATTACAGCTGACGATTATTTTGTAACAGCAAATGGTGTGGTTTACGATGCAATCCGAGCTGCTTATATAGTTCTACGGATAATGGGTTATTTACGCGTTTCACTTGAAACTAGGCGGGTCATCGTTAGGTGATTAACATTTTGTAGACCAATGGAATATAACATAAAAAAAATAACCCTCTAGTGCCCAAACATAGAATGCACTATCAGAAAACATTTATATTCAACCCAGATACTAGCTTGTGGAAGTAAAATAGAAAACAGGGTCTGAATTTGTGTTGAGGTCAAAGGTTTCTGAGATTAGCATGTGGCATATATGCTACATTGGGCATTAAATTTTCATGACTTGATTTTTTTAAAGGTGAATAACTCAAGTTCCGATAATGACTTCAGGAAACCTTTTTGGATGAAAAAACGTTGTAAGAAAAAGAATTTATTTGATTATATATATCATGTTTATTTAAAAAGGTGAAGTCAATATCTCAATTCTTATTTTTGATTTTTTAATGCCCAATGTTTCATATATGATACATTTTCGTTTTTGAACTTTGGCGAACTTTTGTGGCTGATAAAACCCATTTCAGATAAACGGTCTCAACTGAAATTATTTATTCTAGTTGCCTAACATCTCAACTGTCTTTCTGGCAGTTTAACTAAACTTTCAAGCCAATATCCTGGTCACGGCACCAAAAAAAATAGAATGTAGCATACATGATACACCGGGCACTAGAGGGTTAAAACAGTTTATTCAGGGTGGTCCAATGTTTATGATAAGGGGTCACAGGTTACAATGTCCAAATAATATTGAATTTGATCCTCTGAATGTCGTTTTTGTCTTAGCTAACAGTGCAGACCCTGACAAAATGCTGCATTTAGTAGCATTCCATCTTGATCTTTATTGTTTGTAAGTACAATTAAAGGATATTTAATCTCCTTAGTGTTAATAACATTCTATGGGAAATTGTAAATAGATTTACTGGTCCGATATGGATATCTAAATGATATGATTTCATTAAATTTTAATTGACATTAGTTTATTTCATATTTTCTGACAATAGAATTTGATTAATTTCAAAAGCTTCTTTTCTGATCATCTTCAACTTGCATTTTATGTCTCCTATAATGCCTCTTGCAATGTCATAAGGGATACTGCATGCCCTGAAAAAATACAATTTACTATTAATCTAACAATTTGAGCATGTTTATGAGATTTTAGTTCATATTGCATCAGCGAAAGCTCGGACGAGCCTGTGCATCTACACGGCCAAATCTTCACCACTTGCACACACAATATATAAACATGATAACAGCTCAGGCCAAAATCCATTCCTCTAGAACCACTAAATAACTGTGCACGTTTCTTTTAACAAGTAGTCCAATGGGAAACGATCGCTCACCATGGAGCCAGCATTATGTTTGGAGACACCATAATTTACGATGCTCAAAGGCAGATAACTCTGAACTTGAAACAGTGACCAGGAAGTAATTCAAAAACATAAGATATCATGCCGGTTCTAGTTATCTGCAAGTATTAAAAAGATCTGAATAAAAATTGCATTGGAAACCTGGTGAAAGTGTAGTTTTCAGGTACTCAAGGGCAGCTACACTCCATAGTCAGTTATGGGATCTGAGTGAAATTCAAAGTCATCCTTACTTTAATGTATGTCCTGGTAATCTACAGAGATGAAGAAAATCAAATGAAAAAAAGAAGGTGCTAGAGTGGTCACAACATTATATAGTTATTTTTAGATGATCAAGGGCAGACAACTCTGTAGCTGGTGGATGGGTGTGGCGGAAAATCAAAGTCATTCAAAACTTTTTATGGAAGTCCTTGTTACGTACAAATGAGGAAGATCCATTCAAAAATGAAGGTGCTAGAGTGGTCACAACAGATCTCCCATTGTAAGCCTACGCAGAATTTTTATGATGCTCAAAGGAAGTTAAATCCACAGTCTAAAAATGGTTCTACTTTAAATTTAACTCATCCAAGCTTTTATGGTTGTCCTTGTTACCTGAAAGAATGAAGAAGATCCAATAAAAATGAAGGCGCTAGAGTGGTCACAACATTATCGATCAATTTTAAGATGCTCAAGTGCAGCTAACTCCATAATAGGCGATGAAATCTTGACTGATTTCAAACTCATCCAAGCTTTTTTAGTTGTCCATCTTATCTGCAAGAATGAATATGAGCTATTATAAAATGAAAGCACTAGAGTGGTCACAACAATAATCCCATTATAAGTCTATGGGGATTTTGTAAGACGCTCAAGGGCAGCTAACTCCACAGTCGCAGGTCTAACCTGGCCAAATTTTGAACCCATCTAAGCTTTTATAGTTGACCTTGTAACCTGCATGAATGAAGAATATCCAATCAACGATGAAGGCGCTAGAGTGGTCACATCATTATCAATCATTTTTAAGATGATCAAGGAGAGCTAACTCCATAATAGGTGATGGGGTCTTGACGAAATTCAAACTCATTCAAGCTTTTATAGTTGTCCTTCTTATCTGTTGTCACAACGTTTCTCCCATTATTAGTCTATGGGGATTTTTCCAGATGCTCAAGGGCAGCTAACTGATAAGTCCTTGGTCAGATCCTGCATAACTTCAAACTCATCCAATCTTTTATGAGTGTCCTTGTTAGATGAAAGAATGAAGAAGATCCAACCAAAATGTAGACGCTAGAGCGGTCATAACATTATCCATCAATTAATAAGATGCTCAAGGGGAGCTAACTCCTAAATATGTGATGGGATCTAGACGAAATTCAAACTCATTCAAGCTTTAATAGTTGTCCTTATTGTATGCAAGAATGAAGAAGATCCTTTAAAATTTGAAAGCACTAGGGTGGTCATAACACTTCTCCCATCATAAGTCTATTGGGATTTTTCCAAACGCTCAATGGCAGGTAAGTCATAAGTCCCTGGTCAGATCCTGCTGCATTTCGAACCCATCCAAGGTATTATAAGTTTACTTGTTGCCTGCAAGAATGAAAAAGATTCAATCAAACATGAAGGAGCTAGAGTGGTCACAACATTATTCATTAATTTTTAAAATGCTCAAGGGGAGCTAACTCTAAATTAAAATATGTGATGGGATCTTGACGAAATTCAAACTCTTCCAAGCTTTAATAGTTGTCCTTATTGTATGCAAGAATAATGAAGATCAATTCAAAATTGAAAGCACTAGAGTGGTTGCAACATTTTTTCCATTATAAGTCTATAGGGATTTTCCAAATGCTCAAGGGCAGGTAACTCATAAGTCCCTGGTCAGATCCTGCTGAATTTCGAACCCGTCCGAGATATTAGGAGTTCACTTGTTGTCTGCAAGAAACAAGAAGATCCAATCAAAAATGAAGGAGCTAGAGTGGTCACAACAATATTCATTAATTTTTCTGACGCTCAAGGGCAGCTAACTCCAAAGTCAGTAATGGGATCTTGCCAAATTTAAAATACCTCCAAGCTTTAATAGTTGTCCTTATTGTATGCAAGAATGAGGAAGATCCATTTAAAATTGAAAGCACTAGAGTGGTCACAACATTTCTCCATTTATAAGTCTATGGGGAGTTTTAGAAACGCTAAAGGGCAGGTAACTCATAAGTCCCTGGTCGAGTCCTGCTGAATTTCGAGCCCATCCGAGATATTATGGATTTACTTGATGCCTGCAAGAATGAAGAAGATCCAATCATAAATGAAGGAGCTAGAGTGGTCACAACATTATTATTATTTTTTTGGACGCTCAAGGGCAGCCAACTCCAAAGTCTGTAATGGAATTTTGCCGAAATTCAAACTAATCCGAGCTTTTATAGTTGGTCTTGTTATCTGCAAGGATGAAGACGATCCATCCAAAAATGAAGGTACTAGAGTGGTCACATCATTTTTCCCATTACAAGTCTATGTGGATTTTTCTAGACGCTCAAGGGCAGCTAGCTCATAAGTCCCTGGTCGGATCCTGCTGAATTTTGAACCCATTCGAGATTTAATAGTTGTCCTTGTTACTTGTAAGTATAAAGAAGAACAAATTAAAATTGAAGGAGCTAGAGTGGTCACAAGATTCTCCCCATTATAACCCTATAGGAGCTATCTGTTGCCATGGAAACCAGAGTTCTGATCCGATCTTACCTAATACCTTATGCAGTCAACCCCCACCCCAATGATGCTCCTGATGAAATTTGATTATGATTGGCAGGCTGGTTTCAGAGATATTCATGTTTGAAAGTGTGGACGCACGGACTCCGGCTCGAGTCCCATACTATAAGCTCACCCTGAGCCTTCGGCTCTGGTGAGCTTAAAAGTGATATTACGTACCAGGTGAGATAGACTCCATATGTAGACCCAAAGAAATTGCTGATAATCTATTAACCCTTTGAGCACCAGAATCCCCTAAATGGTCACTTTGGCAAACAGTGAAGACCCATAGAAATGCCGCATGATGCAGCATTTCCTCAGGGTTTGCACTGTTTGCTAAGAAAAAATCAATCTTTAAAGAAAGAAATGCAATACTTTTTGTGAGAAATTATAAACTGTAACCCCTCAACATATACAATGGACCATCCTAACTTTATTGCATGTTGCTTTATGGACAATTCTTTTGGGCCTAAAAGGGTTAACCCATAAAAGCACATGCGTCCTTTCCATGAGATATACATAGGCAAATAGTTTTTTTTAAATTCCAATTTTTGTGACGAAGGAGCTGCATTAGTGGCCTATGTTAGCCACTATAGATGTATCACGACCTCTGAGTAATTACCTTTGAATCATACTATTCACTCAAAAACACCTGAAGGATATTAACGTTATTATGACTGCAATAGAGTTAAAAAATTCATTCCCAAACAAAGTTACTTTTGTATTTGATAGTACCACCAATCTGCTCTCAATGAAATGCAAAATGAAATTTATGGGCCACTGGTTAAGACACAGTGCCACGCCATAGGTAACAACCCTCTTTACCAAAAGTTCACAAGCAATAAAATTTGCTTTCATAATTTTTGCTGCAAACTTAACCTGGCCATTGCTTATTTTCGAATTCTGACGGCAGAACAGTTTTCAAACCCATTTATCAGTCAGTGCACCTAATAACGCGGCCATTTCTTCAACAAAAATGTGGAGATATGGCAAACATGATCATATATGACAACATATCGGTAGTAAAACATTGACAACGACTACAAAATTAGGTGTCATGCTTTTGGCTGAGAGCCAGCTATGATTTTGGAGCCAATCATTATGGAATAGAAACGATCAAAAATAGGTTTAAATCATTTTTTGAATGTTTGTGAATTTTCAGTATAGAGGGTTAAACTATTTGGAACTGTACTCTATTTTAACCATTGAATCGAGGCTTAAATTAAACATCAATTTGGATGGCAGATATCTGAAGCTATGAATTGCATGCATATCTCCTTGCACCCGCTTAAACTGTATTCTTTTCTACACACACATCATCCTATTTTATCATCCCATACTTACAAACACTTATGTATAAATAACTTGTAAATCTGTGTTTTGTTGATCTATCAAATCAATGGTTTGGCTTGTTCCATTTAGAAGGGTCTTTACCTCCAAAAAGATCTAAATGTTTCATACTTTTAAAGTAAATCAGACTCTCTCCGGCAGAGTATGTGTGTGAGAGCTATTTGTAAGTGTAACACATAATCCCAAAGGACAAGAAAATTAGATCTACACTATAGTGAAGAGCAGGGAGACGTATCAAGTATCAGCTTCACCTTTGACCTGTCTCGTTGAAATTAATGAACAGCATAGATCAAAGGAAAGGCAACAAACTCATAATAAAATTATGTACAAATAATGAAATTTATATTTGTTTGCACGGCGTTTGAAGGTAAAGGTGTGAATGGGCGCTTGTAAGCGGTTTTATGGTACATCAAGTCTAAGTTGAAAAAGCATTAAATAGTTAAGTTTCACGTGAGTTGTTTTCATTTGAAAAATGAATTTCCACGTGAAACTTTAATTGCACATGACGACAGGTGTATAAAGAGAAGATAGGTTAATATTGAATTATCGAAACCTTAGCCAGCAGATCGTTCAAACGTGCTTTCATAGATGAGTGAATTTTTTGGTCACAAGTGGACATTTATCCGGATACAAGCATTGTTTTAACAAGAGGTACAACTGACAGGCGTTTTTCAATGTGGAGAGCCTTGACATTGGAGGTCCTTCCGTTAGCTTAGAGGGCCACCTGGACTAAAATAGGACACTAAATGATAAGTATTCTTTTTATAACCAGTGCAATACAGATCTAGGGGAATTCGTTTATCATGACGAAGAACTGATAAGTCAAGCTTGATATTTCACTTGATATTATATAGTTTCAGCCTGGTCAAAACATTTTTATTCAAGGCCGCTCTTTTTTTTTCAAGCTGTTTCAAAAGTAAAGTACTTGCTGTCCGATACATAGAGGCTATGACAGGTTTGACAATATGGTACTTATGTTTAATAACACGTTAAGTTTAACTTGCGCCGTTAGAGCATTTTAGGTCAGAAATTATTATTCTCGCTATAAGGGAGGCTACTCTTAATATTTTAAGCATATGAAGAAGAGAAAGGCTATCTCCTCTTAGCTCAAGATTTCGGAAAATCTTAAAATAAATAGATAACATTTGCATGCTTCACAGATGGTGTGGCGCTTCTTTTCCGGTGAGATATATTGTCTTGGGTTTGACTTCTATTATGACGAAAATTATTCTCCTAAAAAGGGTGAGATTCCTGGATACATTGAGCTCTTAAGTTATTCGAGAATAAGAAGCAATTTAGTTTCTAAAAGCAAATTATTATTGCGAGTAGACGTGAAATGCACACGATGAACTATGCATATGCATGTTTTTAGTTTGATTACCATTGTGTCAAGCAGGAGTACAGATAAACCAAACGCTTTGAAGCGTGACTATATTTACAATATTGATATGTTGTTTTAGAAAAATGGTTTCAGGCATTTATTTACATTTACTATAAAAGCTTTGACAGACACACATGTTCCAGCCACACTGGCTCATTTTACGCATTCTGCATCAATCGTTTGAAATAGAAAGACCCAAAGGTCATTGGTCAGAGGTCGTGGTCTATCCATAGTTATCATAAAAAGCAACTTAAGCGACGCAATAAGAGTATTTTGCACCTTTGTCGCTTAGGGGTATTCAAATATTTGCTAATATATGCAGGTTTAATTTTATAGTAAGTAAGTAGTTTAATCACAACTTAAGCATGCACAGCTCATTATACAGACACATGTAACGGCATATACTTAAGACTTGGTTTGTGTGGATCAACGGCTTGTTGTAATTCTGCTATTTCCCAAGAATGGGCGATGAGTTTCTAAAATATCAAAAATAGTAAAGTTTTACTTCTGACATGAATGGGTTCGTCCACATATCGCTTGGATATGGACAATTTGCTGGTTTGCATAGTAAGCCATCAATCTGGAGTGAGTATTCCGCATCTCAAAAAAAAAAAAAAAAGCTAGCTTTAAAAAATTTCTTATTCATTTGAAATACATTAGTATGTGCTTGGCGCGTTATGTTTGGAGAGATATCATTTATAAAGTCGATATTTAGGGTGATTCCCTAAAAGTTAACCTACGAAAAGGTTGAGATGCCTTTTGGTTGCATCTACTATGGCGATTAATTTCAAATTTAATGAATTTATACTAAACAAGATTGAGCTTAACGCTTCTTGCTTGAATTTAATTTGTTTTTTTTTTGTTTTTTTTTTGTGAGATTCCCAATGTTATATACCAAGAAAGGGTGAGACGCTTCTTATTAGTTTGAGTATTCTCAGTTTGAGATTAATAAAATAACCTTATGAATTAATACGAAACAAGAATGGGCTTGGCGCTTCTTGTTTGGATAGTTGATGTTCATACATATCTTCGCGATTCAATCACAGAGTGAGAAGTTTCTTGCTTGTTTTAGCTAGCAATCTCGATTTTGAGATTATTAAAATAAAATTTACGAATTCGCATGAAACAAGAATGGGCTTGGCGCTTCTTGTTTGGCGAAATGTGGTTTATACAATGTAGATTGTCTTTGGTCAGATTCCCAAAGTGATTAAACAAGAAATTTGTTTGACGTTTCTTGGTTGTTTTAGCATCCTCAGATTTGAGCCTATTGTAATGAACTAGCACGGAACAAGAACGGGCCGGGCGCTTCTTGTTTGGCGAGATGAGGTTTATACAATGTAGATTGTCTTTGGGCAGATTCCAAAAGTGATTAATCAAGAATGGGTGTGACGCTTCTTGGTTGTTTTAGCATTCTTAGATTTGAGATTATAAAATGAACTTTTAAGAACTCGTAGGAAACAAGGATGGGCTTGGCGCTGCTTGTCTAGCGAGATGAGGTTTATCCAATGTAGATTGTCTTTGGACAGACTCCAAAAGTGATTAACCAAGAATAGGTGTGACGCTTCTCGGTTGATTTAGCAATCTCAGATTTGAGATTATAAAACTGAACTTTTAAGATCTCGTGCGAAACTAGAATTGTTGGCGCTTCTTGTTTGGCGAGAAGACTTTGGCCAGACTACAAAAGTGATTAACCAAGAATGGGTGTGACGCTTCTTGGTTGTTTTAGCATTCTAAGATTTGATATTATTAAAATGAATTTTTAAGAACTCGTACGAAACAAGGATGGCCTTGGCGCTTAATTCTTGTTCGGCGAGAAGACTTTGGTCAGACTCCAAAGTGATTAACCAAGGATGGGTGTGACGTTTCTTGGTTGCTTTAGCATTCTCAGATTTGAGATTAAATTGAACTTTTAAGAACTCGTTCGAAACAAGAATGGGCTTGGCGCTTCTTGTTTGGCGAGAAGACTTTGGTCAGACTCCAAAAGTGATTAACCAAGAATGGGTGTGACGCTTCTTCGTTGTTTTAGCATTCTAAGAATTGAGTCTACATCCTATGGAGTCTATATCTCTCAACTCATTCGTTTTGCTAGAGCATCTAGCTATGTTACTGACTTCAACACTCGCAATAAAATGTTAACTCAGAAACTTCTTAAACAGGGCTATCGGTATCATAAACTTCGCAAAACATTTTCAAAATTTTATAGATGATACTTTGATTTGATTTCTAAATTCCAAGTTGGACTTAAATCTCTCTTGCGCTAAGGACTTTCGGAACCTGATTTCTATGGTGACTTGGTGTATAAGTTGAAGAAGATTGTTGGCTCTAATAATTTTTCAGCGCAGTTCATTAAAATAATTTCCCATTATAAAAAGATTGGCTATAACATTAATGTATTGCAACAGACTGCATGCTTGGTAGTCAACCCAATCACAGTTGGCAACTTTGCTTTCCTCTTTAATTGCACGCCGGTGGGTCGGACTTCAGACTCTATGATGGTTCCGACTTAAAGACTTATCTATTGATGAGATGGTAGGGGCCTGATGCTTTGGCTGTTTGTCAGGCCCACCGGGGTTTACCTGTTGGATATCTTTTGCTCCGGTATTCAGTTTTATTTACTGTTGAGTCCTTATCCTTGCTTTATCTCCTTGTTATATCTTGATTTATATGTTTTAGGAGATGATGCATTGTTAAGTTAGGGGTCTTTCATGCAAACCAAATATCTATGTGTCTTGATCCACATCTGAATTAAGGGTGAGGTTGGCGCCGTTAAACCGGTTTAAGCCCTCCAGTAAAATATTTTACTGACCGTTCCAAGGCGGTACTTCTTTTGTGGATCTTTTATGTTTTTGTTCCGTCTTGTGTTTGCAATGTTTTGTGCGCGTCTGTTTATATGTGCTTTGTGGTCACCTGCTGGGAAAGGGCTGACCTCTTGGCTCTCGTTTGTGGTGTCTTCTGTGAGTTTGTCACTTTCCCATTGGTATCCTGGGTCAGGTGTGGTACTTGATTGTATCGATTCCTGATCTTTGCAACCTTACTTACTTTAATAAAAATGAACTTTTAATACTCGTACGAAACAAGGAGTGGCTTGGCGCTTCTCGTTTGGCGAGAAGACTTTGGTCAGACTCCAAAAGTGATTAACCAAGAATGGGTGTGACGCTTCTTGGTTGTTTTAACATTCTTAGATTTGAGATTATCAAAATAAACTTTTAAGAACTCGTACGAAACAAGGATGGGCTTGGCGCTTCTTGTTTGGCAAGAAGACTTTGGTCAGACTCCAAAGTGATTATCCAAGAATGGGTGTGACGCTTCTTGGTTGTTTTTGCATTTTAAGATTTGAGATTATCAAAATGAACTTTTAAGAACTCGTACGAAACAAGGATGGGCTTGCCGCTTTTTGTTTGGCAAGAAGACTTTGGTCAGGCTCCGAAGTGATTATCCAAGAATGAGTGTGACGCTTCTTGGTTGTTTTAGCATTCTAAGATTTGAGATTATCAAAATGAATTTTTAAGAACTCGTACAAAACAAGGACGGGCTTGGCGCTTCTTGTTTGGCGAGAAGACTTTGGTCAGACTCCAAAAGTGATTCACCAAGAATGGGTGTGACGCTTCTTGGATGTTTTAGCATTCTCAGATTTGAGATTATTAAAATGAACGTTTAAGAATTAGTACAAAACAAAGATGGAATCGGCTCTTTTTGCTTGGCAGATGTGGTTTACGCAAATTAGAGTGCCTTTGGTCAGACTCAAAGTGATTAACCAAGAATAGGTATGAGGCTTCTTGGTTGTTTTAGCATTCAAAAATTTAAAATTACTAAAATAAACGTTTAAGAACTAATACGAAACAAGAACGGATTTGGTGCTTCTTGTTTGGTGAGTGTGGTTTATACAATATAGGTGTGACGCTTCTTAGTTGTTTTAGCATACTCAGACTTGAGGTTATTAAATTAAACTTTGAGAACTCATACGAAACAAGAATGGGCTTGGTGCTTCTTGTTTGACTAGATGAGGCTTATAGATCGTCTTTGGTCAGGCTCCAAAGTGATTAACCAAAAAATGGGTGTAACGCTTCTTAGTTGTTTTGTCATTCTCAGATTTGAGATTACTAAAATAATCTTTTAAGAACTTATGCGAAACCATAATGAGCTTGGCGTTTCGTGTTTGGCGAGACGTATTGGTCAGACTCCAAAAGTGATTAAACAAGAATGGATGTGACGCTTCTTGGTTGTTTTAGCATTCTAAGATTTGAAATAACTGATATAAACTTTTAAGAACTAATACGAAACAAGAATGTGCTTGGCGTTTCTTGTTTGGCGAGATATGGTTTTGACGATGTAGATTGTTTTTGGTCAGACTCCAAAAGTGATTAATCAAGAACGGACATGGTAGCGCTTCTTGGTTGTTGTAGCATTCAAATATTTGAAATTACTAAAATAAACTTAAGAACGTATACGAAACAAGAATGGGCTTGGCGCTTCACGTTTGGTGAGATGTGATTTATACAATGTAGATTGTCTTTGGTCAGACTCCAAAAATGTTTAATCTAGAATGGATGAGACGCTTCTTGGTTGTTTACGCATTCTCAGACTTGAGGTTATTAAAATAAACTTTTAAGAACTCATACGAAACAAGAATGGGCTTTGTGCTTCTTGCTTGGCGCGATGAGGTTTATAGACTGCCTTTGGGCTGATTCCAAAGTGATTTACCGAGAATGGGTATGACGCTTCTTGGTTTTTTAGCATTCTCAGATTTGAGATTACAAAAATAAACTTTTAAGAACTAATACGAGACAAGAATGGGGTTGGCGCTTTTTGTTTGGCGAGATGCGGTTTATAGTAAGTTTTGTTGAGATTCCCAAGGTGATAGACTAAGAATGTGTGTGACGCTTCTTGGTTGTTTTAGTATTCTCAGTTTTGAGATCAATAAGATTAAATGTATAAATTCATACAAAACAAGAATGAGTTTAGAGCTTCTTAATTGTTGAGATGATGTTTATAGATTGTAATTGGTGTGAATTATATCTTGATAAAACAAGAAAGGACGTGACGCTTCTTGGTTGCATCTAGGTGTCTTTAAATGGACTTATTTAGCAAATTTCATGAGATCATGTGAACAAGAATGTGATTGGTGCTTTTTGTTGGGAGATAATTTTCCATAGATTGTTATTAGTGTAATTCCTATTGAAAATTACATGAAATTAGATGACTAAGAGAAGGGGGTTCGGTCAAAAATGATTTCCGTTAAAAAAAAAAAAACTAGATTTAACTCAAATGGTCATAGAATTTTTGGATATGGCAAAATCTTTCGGCATTGCAGAATGAAACAATTTAGCTAAAAAAAAAAAAAAAAAAAGGGGGGCTTAATTCTTCTATGTCAAGCAGTGTAAGGATGAATGAAGAGGCTGACAGACTTTTGTCTAAGCCAGTTACTAAAAAAGAACCTTTTACTCCTCATATGTGGCTAAAAATTGTACAAATGTTTGGTAAAGATGGTAAAGATCTTATTAATTTGAGATTCGTCTTAATGTGCATGTTAAATGTAGGATAGTTTGGATTCCTGAGATATTCTGAATTGGCAAATTTAATACGTTCAGATACCAGGATTTTTCAAGATAGACTAGAATTTTTTATCAAGCAAAGCAAAACTGATAAGTTTAAGTAATGCACGTGGATAGTCATATCCCCTACGGAAATCACAGTGTGTCCCAAAAACTCATCTTTCGGTTTATATGAAATTAAATGATATTAATGATAATTTAAGTAATTATATTTTTCAGGCAAGTGTTAAACTAAGTCTGGTTGTAAGTTCCGTAAAAGTAGGAAGCTGTCATACACTAGAGCAAGAGAGATAATGCTGGGAAATTTGGAAAAAGTTGGTTTGCCTGAGGGCAGTTTCGGCTTACACAGCCTAAGATCAGGCGGAGCTACAGCAGCAGGGAACGTAGTTCCTAAGAGATTGATCCAAAAACATGGCAGATGGAAGGAAGAGAGCTCCAAAAACAGGTACAAACTCGAGCTTTACCTCAGAAAATTTTGCTAACAAATATGATAAAACATTTGTATTTTATATTTATGGCTATTAATAGCATTTTGGTTGCCCATTCTTTATTGTTGATCAGCTGGCTGTTGGCACATACTATATTCTTGTTAGTTTTATTTGATTGCAAATAAGAAGCTTCTGAGCATGCGCAGTAAGGATAGGCTAAATGGTCTGAAGAAACTGACAGGTGAATGATGCTTCTTTATATTTTAAGAGAAAATGTAAAGCAACGCGGCTATAAAATATAAATGATTTATGTTCGTATGAGAAGAGTCGAATGAGAACATAATGAAATTTATATTTGTTTGCACGGCGTTTTAAGGTAAAAGTGTGAATGGTTAAGTATTAAATAGTTAAGCTTCACGTGAGTTGTATTCGTTTGAAAAATTAATTTCCACGTGAAACTTTAATTACACGTGCCGACAGGTGTATAAAGAGAAGATAGGTTAATATTGAATTATCGAAACCTTAGCCAGCAGATCGTTCAAATGTGCTTTCACCCCACCCACCCACAATTTTGATGCAGCATACACATCATATACTATTTTAAGAACATATGTTTCTAGAATGATGTTGGAAACAATGCCCGACTGTATTAGAAGCATAATATATACATTAAGTAGTCAATTATTTTATGCCGCATGTTCAATTATTTTATGCCACATTGCATTACAAGTTATAAAAAATTGATTTGCAAATATCATTGGAATATGAAAGAAAGATCTTTCAAGAAATGAATATATATTTTTTATAATTTGGAAATTTATTCCCTTTATTTAAGCATATACTGACGAACAAATGAAATGCACTATTTCAGTTTTATCGTGGTCATGTACATCAAGTAATATATATTAGGGATATTTTACAATATTAGGGTGGTTTGAATAGATTAAAATTTTTAGTCTAGAAGGACTAATTAAGCACGAATGCTACCTAATTTCTGGTTTCGTCAATCCCATTGTTGTTAAGTATGAATGTACTATATTTTTCACAAGTATTTAGTTTTTTTGAGGTGTTTGAAAAGACTGGACATCATAGTCAAATTGGTATGCATTAAAGGCAGGAAGAATTTCAGGATAGAGGAATGGAAAGAAGTGGTAGAGATGGCAAGCAGATGGTGAAATTTGCAAATATCTGGAGAAATACAGATTGGCAAGTATAGATTTAAAGAAGATGCACTTAAAGGTAAATATATCCGCGCTTTCATCTTATAATAATAATAAAGTAAAAAGCATATAATCAAACGTAAAACAAATGATTATTCTCATGGTTATGGTAAGCAGATGCTCACAAAGCATTTCATACAGATGTACCATGACCGTTGAATAATGAACTTTGGGTATTTCTATTGCAGAGCCCATATAATAACCCACTTGGACATAAACATCAGTTCTTGTTAAATATTTCATGTTAAAAGAGAAACGACTTAAGACATTCATTTTAAGAGAACTATGTTTCATATTGTAAGCGTTGTCACGCTTCAAAGTGTTTTGTCTATCCATAGAAATATTATCACACATAATTTTACATATATGCATTAGAGTCGGTTGCTTCTAATCGAATTAGATTACTGTGTTAACAGCTTACATATATATTCTGATTCAACCATCTGAGTTTATGAGTTTTATTGTAGCTTTTTTTCGTAGTATTGCATAAATAAATTAAAGCATTTTATGCTTTATTCAACAAGAGCATCTAAGCATTTCTTTCAGAACTTACGCAGGTTTACAGATTAATTGTAATGGCATCAGTGCATTTCAACCTTAAAGTTACATATGATGTTAACGTTCAATTGTAGTAGTAACAGTTTGTTCAAAATTGTAAAAAATTATAAGATTAGAAGACAATACTTGAAGATGATATTGTATCAGTTCGTTTTAGATTTAACTTGTAAAAGTTCTTCCATTGTTTGGGGATCGCAAACCAAGACTATGACGGATGGACTTAGAATATAGCTGTAGCAGAGCTTCAGAATAACAAACACAAAATATGCTATTTTTTGTCATGAAATATACTAAATACACGTCGACCAGCTGCCTGTTGGCACATACCATATTCTTGTTAGTTTTATTTGATTGCAAATAAGAAGCTTCTGAGCATGCGCAGTAAGGATAGGCTAAATGGTCTGAAGAAACTGACAGGTGAATGATGCTTCTTTATATTTTAAGAGGAAATGTAAAACAACGCTGCTATAAAATATAAATGATTTATGTTCGTATGAGAAGAGTCGAATGAGAACATAACTTGCTTTATGTCATAAAAATAAACACAATCTAGGGATAGTGTTAGCAAAATATTTACCTGAAAATTCTAGATTTGTTTCTTTTTCCTATGTACTGAAAATAAAAGAAAACAATTATTCATTAACTATTGCCCTGGTGATTTTAATTCTTAGTCACACCTCCTCGTCCAATAAGGACACTTGATTTTTTTCTAATTCATTTAAGAACAGCTTATAAATTCCTTAATAAGAGAATGGTAAACTTATTATGATATAAAGTAAAATATGTGTTAAACGGCCACTCAAAAGTAGACAAAACAAATATCTTAACGACAAATTTAAGCTTAATGAAGGCTGAAAGGTTAAAAGTATTGCAGAATACTGCATTCTGCAATACTTTTGATCTGCATTAAGCGATAATTGGTTTTGAAAACCAAATTCTGTCTTTTTGAGCGTGGTCATTTTACACTGGTTCTACTGTAATGCCAATATGCAGGAATGTTCTTCGTGGTTTTGTGTGTTTGCTTTGATGCTTTACGTCCTAGTCAACAGCTACGGTCATGTCAGGTCGGTCAGTTCACCTAACCACACCTTTTTCCTGGGCATGCTTGACTCCCAGGCTTGACTAAGTAGTTAACCAGTACTTCGGGCACACACTTGACAACAACCCTTCTTAAATCAGCGATATATCAACCATCTCTTCTTCAGTGAGATTATTTCTGAACTATAGCTGATTTCATAGGCCTTCCGTACTTTTCCAGATTCCCATCCGGACTCAAGTCACATGTACTTATATCACATGACTTTCTCAGCCAATCGAAGTTTGTTCCATTACCACGAGACCGAGCAGCCATGTGCTCGAGCCCAGCATCACAACACCAAAAGAATTCCTGTTTTGTAAACAAACAGGCTTGTATATATTGCATACGAAATGAGGATTAGTTGTAAGGGGCCACTTAGAGCCGCATGGCTTTGTATGTTTATTGTTACCTCGAAAACCAATTTTATGTTTTTCAAACAGCACTGTGGTTGTTTACAGGCTGATTACGTCAGTATTTAGTACGTCACAGCACCGGTGTTACTGACTGAGTCGGTGTTCATATAAACATTTCACCATTTGAAGAATGACACAAAATATCGTCAAAAACATCATTGGTAAAGTGGCCTCGAGCTATCAAGTCAATCTAGCGATAGAAATTCCTAATATAACCAAAAACTACATAAATTCGCTCATTTTCACTTGTCGACATTGGGTATCTGCAATGCTTATTTAAATATACGTCACGTTGTTGGGAAGTTTTTTTGATTGGCTAGATAATTTTCTAATCGGGAGAGCTTGGAGCTAATCGGAACAACTCGGGAAAACTCGGTATGAAATTAGCTATTCTTTATAGATACATGTGCATGAAGTACACAACATATACTATTACAAATTCAGGACTAAACCCAACCCAGCACTGAATGTGAGAAGTAGCAAACAAAAAACAAACAATAACTGAATAACCAACTAAGACTGGGCAATAGCCACAGCAGCTTTGGGCATTAAACGTACTTTACTGGTCAAATATTCGCCCTAGTTTCTGTTGTTACATTCATCGAAACACATAAATTGTTTAGCTCACATAGAGGATAACTACATGTAGCTCTACAAATGTATTGTCACAGAGAAACAAGTAAATTAAATCAATTTACAGCGATGAAACAAATAATTAAAGTGCAATGATTGGCTGCTTGCAGACACGTGTCCGCAAGCAGCCAATCACTGCGCCTTATTTTGAGTTTGAAAATGCGCTCAAGTTATATAACCTTGGGACCTTGGGCTCATAACCTTAATATGAGCAGAATACAGTGACCTATATAAGAGTGACTAGACACTCCATTTTTCAGCCACATAGGTATGTCGGGGCTGATATCACGTGACTTACACCTGGCGCGCCTTTCATCGTATACACACAAAATGGCGACGCGGCTTGAGAAACCGCTGCATTTATAGGTACATTGAAGAGCGTACTTCGTAATAAATATCGCTTATTGCTACATTTTGTTTATAGCAATCGAAAAAAGATATATAAAATATTTATAATTGATACGTTTCTGCAATGTTACGACTAATTCTATGGAGTTATGACCGTGTAAACATCGGCTGATTTTATGAATTTTGCGGAATTCGTCAAAAATGGCTTCGAAAATACCTGTTTCACTGCGACGAATAAAGCTTTAAACACGGCTATGTCTGTGTCTCTATTTAACAGTTTTCATGAACTAAGATGCCTCATGATTCATAATTCATCGTAATTATAGTATTTCGTTGTTTGTAAAGGTGTTAAAAGTTTTTGTAAACAATAGAGAAATTACGCTGTGTATTGCAAACCCGTGATAAAGGCAAATCGTGTAGATAAATAATATCGAATCCCCCTCGTTTACCTGTGTAAGAAGCACGACAGAGCAATTTGAGTTGAGTATTGGTATTTCCTTGGAGTTTCCAGTCACTCTTATATAGGTCACTGGCAGAATAACAACATCCTTAAAGTCGAATGGCACAATTACAGGACACGTTTTTGAACTTTAACCCTACAATTCATTTTGAAACACAAAATAAAAGTTGACTGCTGATCGATTGACGTTACCATATACAAGCTAATAAGCACGCTGTGTACATTATATTTTCTAAACTACTTCATAGATCTTTTAAATGATTTTAGGTCTGCTCCATTTCAGAACGCTTAGAAATATTGCATTTTAACCATAAAAGCGCATAGAAAAAATGAATTGAAAATGTCGTCTGCTGAAGTCGTCTGCTGCAAAAAATGCCTAACATTACTGACAATTTAAGTATAGAACCAAATAGTGTGGACCCAGAACAGACTGATCCTATAGGAGAAGTCTGATCTGAATCCACACTGGTTGTCATAGAGGCTCCTTAAACTTTCAGCAGACGAGAAAAGCAGCCGACTTTTGTTGCGAGTTAACTCCATTGTCCCAAACAGGTAGCATGCTAGCACGTACTAACCTGTCGTCTTTTGCTCGGTGCAAACTGGGATTGAGTGGCCATTTTTTTATTGAAGATAAATTATGCGATCACTGCTTACATGACTCAGGGCTTTACATCCAGAAAATATTGACTAAAAAATAATGAGAAATAATAAACTGTCAAAAATTTAACTTTTTGCTATTTTTAACAAAAAATACTGCCACTACAGGAGCGCAAGAATTAAATGGGACTAGCCAAATATCGCTAGTTACCCATAATGCTTAAGGCGAAATGCGAGAGATATAGATGAAGTATCCTCTGGTCTCGGGAGAATATGTTAACTCACCTTTTCTCTTGCAGACAGTGACAGGTTCGCAGCGTCCTCGACAGAAACACAGATTGGCACTGGTGTTACAGAGAACAAATCTGCCATAGCACTTGTCGTTCACACAGGTCCCACCAATATGGCCAGCTGAATCAAAAAGAATATAGGAATTTATTATGAGTGTGAGGTTGGGATAGAAAAACACGTCTCAAAGATCACCCTTTGCCATCAGGAGGCTTACTGACCTTTCCAAGGCGGTACTTCTTTTGTGGATCTTTTTCTATTTTGCTTTGTGTGGGTATGTTAATATGTGCCTTGTGGTCACCTGCTGAGAAAGAGCTGACCTCTTGCTCCCGTTGGTGGTGTCTAAGTGTGAGTTTGTCACTTTCCCATTGGTATACTGGGTTAGGTGTGGTACTTGATTGTATCGATTGCTGATCTTTGCACCCTTACTTACTTTGTTGAGTGGAATAAAATATAGGATGTTACCGGTGTAGTGAAACGTATGTTGTCAGTGGAGTGAAATATATAGAGGATATTTACTTTTTTGAGGTGAATACCAAATATATTTCATCGAGTGCGGTGAAAAAAAATCAGTATTTTTCACGAGTGCGCAGCACGAGTGAAAATGCTGATATTTTCACCGCACGAGATGAAATATATTTGGTATTTGCCGAAAAAAAAGTAAATTTTCTTTTTATTTTATACTCAGCGGAAATACAGAAATCACAACCTTACTTTTTACTTGGTCGTGTCTCGTTCGATTTGACTTTTGCAGTGTGTTAATTGGGTATAACATTGGGTGCAAACATAGTTTGCACCTAGAAAATGGCTAAGAATCATATTTTAACGAGTGAAACGCAAGAAATCAGCATTTAAAGAAAGTCTATTGAGTGTGCCTTAGGGTAGGCGTCATGTTCAAACTGGCGCTACGCCAGGTCAAACAGTGACGTCATTATGTTTGATGTTGACGTCACAACATGCGTAGGTTATTTTTAACAAATATACTTCTCTTAAAACCTTATGTTAAAAAAATCCCAGTCACAAAATTGCCGAGAAAGCCTTGTTTTGCTACAGTTCTATTCTATTCTACAGTGAAAATATAAATCGTATCAGTCACTAGTGAAAAAATACGATATTTTTTTACTGTAGAAAAATACCAATTTTACTCACACTTGATATGCATTGAATTCACTGCTTGTAATAAAATAAAAAGTGTTACCAGTGGAGCGAAATATAATATGTTGCCAGAGGAGTGAAATATAAAATGTTACCAGTGTATGAGGGGCGTTCTTTTAATTGTGACACTGAGATACTGCAAGGCGCATAATAGGATGCATCCATATTTCACTCATTTCAATCGGTTGATGTGTTTCCTTGACAGAAACTCAGTTTTCTTATCTTAAAATCCATGCCTTTATTGCCGATAAGTAAATTTTTGGGCACATTTTGCAGACACTGAAAACTGGCCCTGCCAGGAGTACTTTGGAACTGCTATCGACGTATAGTGAGATTGCTTTACAGTAAAGTAAACAGGAAAAGGTCACAGGGGCTCAAGTCTGGTGAATAAGATGGGTGGTGGAGCTGTACCACAGTTTCAGTTACCAGGAAATCTTGAACAAGTTTACACGTGTGGGCACATGCATTGTTTTGATTGGTATGAGTAAGGCACACGCCTCTTAGATCGGTTGCATTTTTGCTTTTATCATGTATATTTCTTCATTTTTTAAAACCAGCTGTTTTTATAGAAATTGCATGTACCTTGTTGAGCTTTGGCACTAACATCTGAACAATGGGCCAATCCTTATTAAAAATAATGCATTTGAAACTTGTTCGCGCGCTTTTAGTTATTTTTATGATGGCAGGCCTAGCTTAGGCTTTGTATGGCCATTGTTTATTATTTACTCGTCCCTGAGGCTCAAATATACTAAAACCAAGTTCTAATTGGTCACTTTTCAAACTCATTATTTCTGACCAAACGCTATTAAAATTGGAATGATGTTTTTCCTATGTATGTATATTTTAATGGGCAAATGTTTAGCAGTGTTTTTGAACAGTTTTCGTTTACTTCAAAGTTTTTGGGTTAAAAATGCAAAAATCGACTGTTTTAAGAAAAATGGTTTTGACAGTAGTTTTTTTTAAAAAATTGACGTTTAGTTGGTTACAAACAAGTCTGTCCGACTTGGAAAACACCAAACAATTGAAATTTTGATTATGGTGGATTTTTTACGCATTTTTAAAATGTTGCTTTTTTGCAAAAATTTTCAAGATTTTTGAAAGTCACCATTATTTACTGGTAAAATTGTTAAATGCACTTAACTTGATTTAAACACTGTAGGCCAAACACAGTAGAAGTCCATTTTTGGTGATTATTGTTTTACGACTACTGTACACTTCCGGTTTCAATGTGAGAGTTTAAAAATCGATTCGGTACCATTTTTTTTTTCAATTCTCACAGAAGGACGGTGACGTCTGGTGATAATAAGTTATGCTGAAAATTTAAATGCGGTGTTGCTGATAATAAAGCGTAAAGAGCAGTGCAAAGTCTCTATGCGGTGTCACTGATAATAAAGCGTAAAGAGCAGTGCAAAGTCTCTATGTAAGTTGCAAGCTTAAAGCTGACTTTCAATGTTTAACCTGCTAAAGTGTTTGTCTTAAACCAGTTTAAGCCCTCCAGTAGAATATTTTACTGACCGTTCCAAGGCAGTACTTCTTTTGTGGATCTTTTATGTTTTTGTTCTGTCTTGTGTTTGCTTTGTCTTTGTGCGCGTCTGTTTATATGTGCTTTGTGGTCACCTGCTGGGAAAAAGCTGACCTCTTGGCTCTCGTTTGTGGTGTCTTCTGTGAGTTTGTCACTTTCCCATTGGTATCCTGGGTCAGGTGTGGTACTTGATTGTATCGATTCCTGATCTTTGCACCCTTACTTACTTTTATGTTGATGAGTAGCAAATACGACAAGTCCGATGGAATCAAAACTTTTGAGGTTTATTCTTCTTATATCACGCTAGCCAGTAACATCTTCAAACAAACAAAAACGTTCATTTGTGTTATGGTTTATATCGTAGAAAAAGTGTGACATTTTGAAGTGAGGGTACCTTTTCTCTAGCTTCGTCCGTGCAGGAAGTACACGTCATTCTTAAATGAAATAGCTTGCAGAGTCTCCGCAAAGTATTGCTTCACTTATAAAAAACATGAATTTTGTATTACCCTATGTTTCACTTTCTGAACTAGCGTAAAAATATAAGGTGACCAATTAGCAGTTGGTTTTAGTATATGTTACCAATGGAGTAAAATATGAAATATTACCAGTGGAGTGAATTATAAAATGTTACCAGTGGAGTGAAATATAATATGCTACCAGTGGAGTAAAATATAAAAATGTCACCAATGGAGTGTAATATAATACATTACCAGTGGAATGAAAAACAGAATTTTGCCAGTGTAGTGAAAAATAGAGTGTTACCAGTGGAGTAAAATATAATGTGTTGCCAGTGGAGTGAATTATGAAATGTTACCAGTGGAGTGAAATATAATATGTTACCAGTGAAGTGAAATATAATATGTTACCAGTGAAGTGAAATATAGTATATTACCAGGGAAGTGTAATATAGTATGTTACCAGGGGAGTGTATTGTATAGAGAATAGTAAACTGTGTTTCTGTGATAGGAAGATTTTGTCAGGAAGGAATGGTGGTGATTCAGTAAAAAATGAGTCCGCAGGACGAGTTGTTTACCAAAATCACTACCATTCCTGACATAAATTCCATATCATGGAAACACAGTTTACTATTCTGTATATTTTATAACCATCCGTTGATGTTTTCAAGAAATAAAATAAAGAAGAAACAACTAAACATTAAAAAAACTCATATTTAACGACCACCCCCCCCCCCCCCCCCCCAATCCAATGACAAGGAAATTACTTGGACCCGCCTACATGTCACACTTAGCTGAAATATTTTGGCCACTCAAGGAAAATGTAAACAGCTTTGTCTTTAATGTTTTTATATTGGGCTAGGAAAAGTAGAAGCAAAAGAAATTTAACTGTCTAGCGATATCGTTATTTTATATATTTATGTTGTTTCCCTTACAACGTACTGTTGCAACTTGTAGCCAAGGAAGAGCACTCTAGAAGCCTGAAGCTGACAAAAACCAAAACATCTGAACATGGTGAGATCCATTTGGTCGTTTTTTACCATTTGCTGGTCTGCTGCTTGCCAGATCAGACAGCAATAGCCCAAGAAATTGACTTAAATGTGTTTGTCTTACAAAATTCGGATGGTTTTATGAGGAGCAAAGGATAGACTTGAATGTGAGAGGAGATCAGAAAATTGGACAATGACTGGGACAGTAGAAGAAAAAATATAGCTCAGATGTAAATATTTGGCTGGTGTCTTATCTAGGTATGATAACATCAGATCAGCATTGTCAATTTTATTTAGAATGCTGTAAAATCATCAAAACTCCCAAATTCCTATAAACTAGACCATGATGGAATAATATCGCAAGTCTGATTTTTTACTCATAAATGTTTTGTGCATATGTGTATTGAAAAAAGTAGTTGTGGCAAAAAATATCAACACTAGGCCTAGCAGTGATGATATCAAAAAGCTATATCACTCCTCGAAGTTAGTAAAATTATCTCACTGCAAAACAATAGGAAATTGATGCTAGGTAAATAATATAATACATTATTGGTGGAATGAAATATAGTATTTTGTCAGTGAAGTGAAAAATAGAGTGTTGCCAGAAGAGCCAAATATAATGTATGGCCAGTGGAGTGAAATATGAAATGTTACCAGTGGAGTGAAATATGGACTGCTATCAATGAAGTTAAATATAATATGTTACAAGTATTTTTAAATATAATTCGTTACCTGTGAAGTGAAATATGGAATGTTACCAATGTGGTGATATATAATATGATACCAGTGGAGCGAAATATAATATGTTGCCAGTAGAGCGAAATTTAAAATGTTACAAGTGAAGTGACATATATTATGTTACCAGTGAAGTGAAATATATTATGTTACAAGGTTATCACTTAGTCAATCGCTCAGACGGCTAAATAATGTTCACTGAGCACATGCTGGTTATGGTATGAGGCAGTTCATTTATCAAAACCTACGTGGGGTACATTTTCCTTTGAACAAGTTGTATCCCTCAGGGCATTCGCATTGGTTGAAGGCATTGCATACGGCCCCTTCAGCACTACATTGGCCATCTGTTCGGCACTCTGGAATAAAATATTGACACATAGTTGCCTGAAGTTTGGCTAGTATCCAGGACTTTCGTTCAGAGTGTGTAACAAAAAAAATAATTTTCTTATTTTTTAACGAAAACATATGTCATGGGTACTCAAAAGAACCGTCTCAACAAGATGGTTATTTTGAGCACACAAAACATATCTTTGAAATGATTGTTTAGACAATATTTACAATTGTATGGCAAAATTTAAAGATATAGTGTACTGAATCGACTAACCAGGTAATATAATGTAATATAAGACCAATGGTAATGCAACAGTGAAATATAGACTTATGAATTATGAATTACACAAATCAGCTGGCTCACATGTAAATGTTTTTGGAGCTGAAATTTTATGGCGAATTAGTGTATAAATTAAAGAAATTGTTGGCACTAATACTATTTCAGCGCAGTTTAGTAAAATAATATCTCATTATAAAAAGATTCATTTTGGTTATAACATTAATGTATTGCGACAGACTACATGCTTGGTGATCAACACAATCACGGTTGACAACTTTGCTTTTCTATTTAATTTCATGCCGGCTTGTCGCACCTCAGACTCTGTGATGGCTCAGACTTAAACTCTTATTTAAAGCTGAGAGGGTTGGGGCCTGATGTCATATCTTTGATCAGGCCCAGCAGGGTTTAACTGTAGGATTTCGTTGCTCAGGTATTCGGTTGCATGTACTGTTGAGTCATTATCTTTGTTTTGTCTCCTTTTTTAGATTTTGATTTGTATGTACTAGGAGATGATGCATCTACACGTAAGGGATTTTTCTTGTGAACAAGACATCAGTCCACTAAATGTGTATAATTAGATTTATAATTATATTTAACTATGAAAAAGAATCTTCTTATAAAAATTCTATCCTCTCTGATAGTCAAATTTAGTAGAACTTCTCCAAATAAAGTTTATAAATTGCTATCTTTGGGACTAAAAAATGGCATTAGAGACAGGGCCAGTCTATGTCTTCTTCTATATCAGAATTAAGGGTGAGGTTGGTAATGTTAAACATGCTTAAGCCCTCCAGTATATTTTTACTGACCGTTTCAAGGCGGTGCTTCTTTTGTTGATCCGTTTTTATCATTTATGTTTCATGTTTTTTTTATTATGCTGTCTGCAGCCTTGTCGTTACCTGCTGAGAAATGGCTTATCTTTGCCTCTCATGTGTGATGTGTATTCGTGTGTATTTGTCACTTTCCCATTTGGTGTCAAGGATCAGGTGTGGCACTTGATTGCATCAATTCCTAATCTTTGCCTTGCATTTTACATTGATTATTTATACGAACCACGGGGACAAAATTGTATATTTAAGATATACAGAAAGGCAACAAACTCTTCAATCCATTGTATGCATACAATGCAATGCACGTTTTAGTACAATATCTAAACTTGCTACAGGCAAAATTTTAATTGCCTAACTAGTTCTTGTAGCTGAGGAGACTGGTTTGAGTCTCACTTTGTCAGAAACCCCGAAGACAGGTTTTGTCACGTCGTGACCCATTATTCTGATAATACTGTGACTTATATTGTAATATAAGTCACTGATACATAGTGCCACACATTTCTGATACATTTAAGGTAAATATAGGTTTTTAGCCCTGGCATCACTCTCCAAGCTTGGAAAATTTTAAGTACATGTATTTTTGTTGCTATTAGGGTTTATTTGATTTCCTTTTCTACATAACCTATATTTGATATTGTGATATTTACCCCACCATAATCACTTGCAATTTGTTTTAATCTTCAAACCTTTCAACTTGATATAATCTTACTGTTTTAATGCAAAGGGTTTTAAGTGTTTAACTTGTGTTATGTCTGCTATACAATAATACTTGAGTTCGAAAAAACTACAATCACTGTTATTGGAATTCATGTACAGTTAAACCCGTCTTAAGCGGTCACTAAAAAATAGACAAAATAAATACCTTTATGACAAATGGTAGCTTAATGAAGGTCGAAAGTATTGCAGAATGCTCCCCTTGGAGCATTCTGCAATACCTTTGACCTACATAACAGAATGCACCCCTTGGAGCATTCTGCAATACTTTTGACCTACATAAAGCGATAATCAGTACAAGAAAACCATTTTTGTCTTCGTTTTGAGTGGCCGCTTAAGACATGTTTTACTATATAAGTCATACTGTGCTTAGACCAAAAATAATATATGCGCCAAGTGATGACACAGATCAGCCTGGACATCCGTCCAGCCTGACCAGATTCATCGCTGTGCACTTATTGAATAGTTAAAGACCTCCTAAGCTTCTAATGCAAACAGCGGAGACTCTGATCAAACCCGGCAGGTGCCCAGGCTGATCTGATCTTTGGCTGTCTGCAAATACCTCATTGTTGGTTATGTGACGGTACTGCTTACCTGGGGTACACAGAACGCATGCACCACTGTCGTCTTTGACTCGATCATCTGGGCAGACTGGGCATTCTGACAAAAGAAAGCAAAGTGATTACACAGCCTTCAGAAAATATCACTTTAAGCAAGGCTTATGGATTCTTTATTCTGGTTTAAAGCACTAAACATTGGATGGTCCAATTGTATACTGGTATATAGAGGTGCCATAGGCTTTAATTTCGAAATAAAATTATATTTCTTTTTCTGAAAAGCATGTTTGTTTTAGCAAACGATGGAGACCCTGATGAAATGCCGCATGATGTTTCCCTAAATACCTGTAAGTATTTTATCAAAAGTCAATGGTTATCAAACCTTAAATATTCCAATTCAATTTTAGGGGATTACTCTGTTTGAGCATCTCCAGCAACCTCTGAGCCAAACACACTACACTTGTACCACCTTATTTTCAGGTTAATGAATGAAATGGTTGCTCTGAATGTATATTACAAACAAACATATATAGTCCCACCAACAGTTTAGGTATATGGAGACCGGGCACCGGCTTAAAGTCTCATCCGACAGACTGATGAATCGGAGAATCAAACATGCAACCCCTGGTTTATAAGGCGAAAAGTTTATCCACTACACAACGGCAGATCCACACTAGCTGGTTATGGTAAAGAAATATAATATCAGGATAATTTGCTACCATTTCCGACTCAGATTACAAACTTGTCAATTTGCAGTATTCCCTGGCATAATGTTCATCCCTGCATTCCCTGGCATAATGTTCAAAGTATCAAGTATTTACTTAAGCGATCAAGTATTTACAGAAAGATATACTTATACAAACAAAATAGCATGCACTTTGAAGGTTCAATATCATATCACTCTTTCATATTTCTAGTTGTGTTCGTTGTCAATAATATCAGGCCTGGAGGTTATAAAACTTTTTTTTCATGCTCAACTCAACTCAAAAATTCAACTGCTCATAAAAGCTTAGATACTGACAAATAAAGAAGTTTCTTGCTCTAAGTCTCTCAGATGTTGTATTTATCATGCTAATAAATATTAAAATGCCAATAATTGTTTGCATTTGAACATTTATGAGCAGGATACATTTTATGCTCAGCTGAGTTTAGCATGACACAAGTTTTATAACCCCAGGGCCACTCAACTAAGCATGAAACTTTGCCTGCTCTTAATAACTAAAATGCTGAGAAATTAAGAATTTTCTTGCTTTCAAACTCTCAAAACGTTGCAATATAGTTGGACTAAAAGTGCAAAACTGACAAAAATTATCAGCACTTTGTCATTAATGGACAGGATAAACAAAATCAGTAGTGTTACACTGTAAGCATAAAATAACTTATTTTACCCAACCCATTTGTTGACGTTAAACAGCTATGTTATTTGAATTGAAATTGTGTAGATTGCAGAATCTGATGTATTGTTACTATAAATGTTCTGTGGCTTTTTCTAATGGTGCCGTGTGTTGGTATGTAATTGTGGTATTTCCTGATCATACTCCCTTACTTTGTGTTGCAAAACAGAAAATTCCGCCTAATCTGCTCAATTCTTAAAGTGCTCCGCTCGTTCTAATTAATAAAACGAGCACTCGCACTTTTTTATTTCTGACCATAACCAACGAAGTTATGGGAGTTTCAAGGTGTCAAACTCACCAGTGTTACATAACGTCTCCTGGCGTAAACGAACCGTACGCATATCTTCGTCGCGCATGTCGATGAGCGCCTTCGAATTATAAGCAGTGAAGCGGGGACCAGAACATGGTATGGTCCCAGTCAATATCCAAAATTAGGGCAGTATTTCGTTACTAGCAAAAATAAGACAACAGTGACGTCATATGATAAACTAACAACTTAAAAGGAAACCCAGCAGTCTTTAGTTTACATCATTTACCTCTCATATTAACTGCATTGCTGCACGTTGCCTGATAAACATTGTCTATCTCACGGCATGTGCCTTTATCAGGTCATGATGACGTTGCACTTTTTGAATTACATCGCTTATGACGCTGAATCAACAGAATAATCGAAAATTACGTCATTATCGCTTGTTTGAAGCGGAAAACAATGGGTAAACTGGTATATAGTATACCTTTGCTATCAAGTTTACCAGGTGCGGCTTTGATAACGCATGTTGAATCACTCAGCAAGCCTTGCGATGTCAACAAGCGTTCTCAAAGCCTTGCCTGCTAAACTTGGCTCTGCTTTGAGAACGCATGTTGAATCGTTCGGCAAGCCTCGCGATGTCAACAAGCGTTATCAAAGCCTTGCACTCAAACACTCAGACACATAGTATTCTCTATGTCTCGGGTTCCTACTTATTTGGAAAAGCTCAAAAGTTTGGTTTAAGTCCACATTCCAGACAACTCACTGAAGACCTTTGAAATGCAATTACCAACATTTGACGTCACTGTGGCCTCAATGCTTTTTTTTCATAATTTACATTGTGCGAGTAGCTTCAAAGTTTAATTAAAGCAAACACTGCCGGCTGTGTTGCTTTGTGATTGGCTAACAATACGCAATCTTTAAGATTTAGAAATTTCTCAGTAATGCAGCACTGAGGACGATGTTAATTTGGCAACATCACTTAAAAGTAGAGTACAGTACTGTAAAATCTGTCTTAAGTGTCACTCAAAAAGATGACCAAAGATTGGTTTTCAAGACCTATTGTCGCTTAATGCAGATCTTATAATTTACTGCGACTGTATAGACATTCAAAGTTTTATGATCAGGACTTTGGCACTCCAAATGAAAATAGAAAATGTGAGCCGGGCCGCGTAGCACAGTCGGTGACGTGTCTGGCTACAGATGCGTGTCTAACTGCAGATCCTAGGGGTAGTGGAAATTGATCATGAAATATTTTTTTACGGTCGTTCTCCACCCTTCCGCTGATGCATTCAAGAAGGGTTGTTGTCAGATACAAGCAAAATCATGAGCACAAATTACTAGTTAACTGTTTTTTCAAGCTTGCCCAGGTGTGGTTAGGTGAACTGACCGTCCCGCCATGACCACAGCTGTTGATTGCAACGTAAAGCAAAAGAAAAAAAAAATAGAAAATGTCATTGAATTATAAAAGACTGGTTATTTCTGTAGGTCGGTATATAACGTAGACTAGTGAAACATACCAACGCACTCCCTGGTCTCTGAGTCCCAGGAATAACCTTCTTTACATTCACAACTCAAATCCCTGGCACATCTTTCATTGGGGCCACAGTGAGTACAGCCTGTCGAAAAAGAAAATGAGCCGCGATATATGAGTCCCAACAATGTGGCATTTTGACAAGTGTATACTCCGATGAGCCTGTGTAGCCTCCTCTTTAGTTGAGAAACTGCAAACCATATTCAAGCAGTAGCTTAATACTCATAGAATATTTAAGCGACCAGCAAAGGCTGTTATTAAGCATCCGTGACGTCATTGTAATGTTATCTATGTATCAAGGAAGGTCTAGAAGCCTTTTTCATGTTGTTTTTTTAATATAAAAAAGGTATTTTATGGTGAGCAAGAAAAATAATCCATTATTAGTGTGAGGAAGGGATAGAAAAAATTCCGTCCCTCACAATCACTCCATGTCATCACTGGGCAAGCCTCGTGATACCAATCGGTGATCCTCTGGACGGATTTTCTATCCCATCCTCACACGATGGATCCTTACAATGTTTTTGCTACAACGATTAATAGACTTCGAGCTAAAAAAGGTCCTGCTCCCCCCCCCCTAGGGAATTTCGCAGACATATCCTATCTTATGGAAAATTTCAAGCCGCATCTGTTAAGAGATGTTTGCACTCTGTGCTCCGGGGTGTTAGTCTCTGAGAGCCTGTTACATATGTTACTGTAACAAACTAAGAAAAAAATCAGAATGAAAGTTTGAGCTATAGAAAGAAGACATTAAACCATCTAATTATTCAAATTTCTTATGTAGTTTGCAAACTGGATGCCTAAGCTACATAAAAGCAGCATTTTAAACATAATTAAAGCCTTCATTGGTGTTATATGCGTTACATAGATTAAATTTCCCTTTGAAAGTTGAAATCGTGATTAACATCATTCATTTTACAGATGATTTGTGCATTTTTACAAGTGTTTTTAATCTTAGTTTGCTAAAATACTCATTTGACTAATAGAAAATGCAAAGGTTGCTTTTCTATCTCAAATACATTGTTTTATATGAGCTATTAAACAACCCTACCCCCAATTTTAAGTATCCAATTTTGGTATCTATTATTGAAGAAAAATATATGAAAATATGAGACGCTTGTGGATATCTTACATTCTTGGCACTGTCTTGCTAATGCAATAAAGAATCATACATTTGCAAGTTTGACATCAGGAACAGAGCACTTATTAAAGTATGTAACGTATGTTACATGGCATAATGAATGAGCTAGGAAATTTTCTTTGAAGTAAGAGATGATATTTCAGAAAAATACCGTTTTTCACATGTTTTCCTATTAATCTCTAGCCTCTGGTGCCTTAGTCTTAGTAATTACAGTCATTGCTGATAATAAGCCCATGGAATTGTGTTACCTATGTTATATATAACCTTTTTAATCACATATTTCCTAAAGCCTATAATATTAAAATATATATACATATAGATAGAAAATAATAGTTCTCATTTAAAGGACACAATTTAGTAAATATTCCTACTAAATAAAATTATTCAAAAACAATCTTTATTCAAGTCACCCTCGCAATATCTATCATTGTGTCTGCTTCTATGGCAAAAGTATCACCAATTTCATCACAACCAGTAGAATCATGGCATTGTATTAGGACTGCAAACTGAGTACAATCCTGTTCCTCTCCACCCCTTTAGGAATTTTGCAGACATATCCTACCTTAAAGAACAATTTAAGCTGCATCAAATAAGAGATGTTTGCACTCTATTAACTAGGGGGTTAGCCTGTAATGGTATGATACGTATGTCAATTTAAGAATAAATGAATTGAAAGTCTGAGAAACAGAACGTAGACATAAAACTATCTATTTATTTGAATTATTCATGTAGTTTGCATGCTGAATACCTTTGATACATAAGAAAAGATTTTTCAACAAATATACAGCTTCCTATGATGTTATATGTGTTACATTAATTAAGATTACTTTTTAAAATTGGTAATTGTGACAAACAGCACTTATAAGCATTTCGTGTGATCCTCCTCTTTTGCCATCAAAAGACTTAACTTTCTTTGTATGTGTGGCCAGTGCCAGCGTCAAACAACTTGACTCAGCTAAACTTGAATCCTTAGCATTCTTCAAAAGCAGAAACAGCATGTCAGTGTCATGAGATCAAACACCTGATTAAATATGAGTTTAATGCCATTTCACATATATGCATACAATGGAGTATGACTCTGGTATATATCTCTTCCTCTGAAGTGGCAAGAGCAATCTAACTGCAGCTGCCTCTGCATCCGTGCTGGTCAAATGATAACTTTGCTCTGATTTTGCAAAATCTATGTCTCTACCGTGTACATCTAAGAAAACTTTAAGATTTCTGACATTCGTCAAACAGAAATTTGATAGGCTGCTTTTTTGCATAATTTGCCATGGAACCTATCCAGTCTTTTGGTGATTAAGTCCTCAGGTCTTAGATCAATAGTATGTGCTGCGCCCAAAGAACTTTGTAAGTTTTCTTTAGTTACAATGTTGACTCTTGATGGTTTTGGCAGACTGTCTAAAACAATTTCTGTTACACCTTGAAAGTTATCTGGTATAAGAGAAAGAATATGAAGTTGGACATTGCCATCAATTATGTTTGCAGTTGGTTGTTTTTTGATGTCAGTACACTGAAGCATGTCATAAAATAATGTAAAGCCTATGATTTCTCAGTAGCTGTTGCATTCAAAAGAAGGAAAGTGGACTATAGGTAGAATGGGATAACCAGTAGTTCTATATTATGCTCTATGGAAGATTTATACAGAGTAAACAAGTTGATAAGGTGCCTCATTTCATGATCCATTGAAAACGCTGAAATTGAAAACGCTTGCCTCTGACTGTGTACTCAAAAAGGATGTCACGACAATGCCCTTGCTCATCTATTATAATGAGTTATATATGTTACGTCCTTTAATAAGCGCTCTTATCTTAGAAACTTAGTGAATCATTGAATTGAAAGGGTCTAATTTGCGCTCTGTTTATCCCGCATTTCATTGCTTTATTGCTGTGATACATCTAGTTCGTTTATCTGAAGGGAAAGAGTTACCTCAGTTTCAGCACTTCAGAAGTACTAAGACTTCAAATAAGTTTTTGAATGCTTGGGGAAAGATAATAAGTGCAGAGACATTATTAGATGAAAATATGTGGGTTGCATGTATGGAAAGGCTACATTTATAAAAGTGAACTAGCTAAGATATGATTCTTTATCACAGAAATATCAAGGTACATCAGTCCAGGTACTCATTGCTCTTAATGGCATAGTTTTCCTCCTTGTAAAGATTTAGTCTTTCTCCTACTTGCAGATTATCACTTGAAACACATACTCAAAGAGCCAACTATTAGGAATTCATATCAGTTTCCGAATGTTCCAAGCCATAAATGGCAAAATTGGAAAGTTGATAATGGCTCATCAATTTTGAGTGGACTGGTGGTAAAATTGAATAACAGTAAATGATTGAAATATTGTGTGATGATTCTACTAGTTGCAAGGCGGCGTGTGATAATTATGATTACCACAGAAGCAGACAACCACAAACGTTTAACATGAGTGTTAAATCGATGAGAAATAGTTTGGACAATTTCAATTATCATATTTTCTTGTAAAAATGTAAAACTATCTTTTCTATTTTTGGCTCTATATTTAGCATTATATGCACAGTTTTAGGAAATGTGTCCAAAAGGTCATTGAGAACATCTGTAACAACAGTCCATGGGCTTGATAATCAGAAATGAATATAATTTCTAGTGTTTAGGCACCAAAGACTTATAAGTACACATTAAGTGTCCTGATCTTAAACTTAATGACATCTTACAGATATATGAGCTAGACAGACTAAGAAAATGAAAATATCCACACGCTGTAATCGCTTTCATGTGTTTTACTTAAATGGTAATAAAAAAATTCCCTTCTCTGTAAAAATTGAAGTAGAGCTGTCTATTAGCTGCTATAAGACAATATATATGATAAAAAAGCAAACTTGGTTTTTCCTATCCATCAATTTGCTTGTAAAATCTAATAAAACAGTTTGAAACCAGGTCATAGTAGTTGTTTAACTAAATGTTGATAGCCACAATTATAGCTTTTAAATTATAATTAGGTTCATGTAACGCACATAACACCACAGTTAGCCGTATTAATGTTAAACAGTTTCCATATGTAGTAAAGATATCCAGTATTAAGACTATAAGAATGTCAATTAATTAGATAATTTTAATGTCTTCTTTTGGTAGCTCCAACATTCAAATTTCTTATTCTCAAATTGATATAGTAACATACATAACAAGCTGTTACAGGCTAACGCCCTACAGAGTGCAAACATTTCTTATTAAATGCACCTTGAATGGTTACATAAGATGTGATTTGTCTGCAGAATTTCCAAAGGGGATTAGGATGAAGCTGGCCCTTACTCAGCTTGATGTCAAAATACTGTTTGATGATTTTACTTATCACGCTAACATATGTAACGCTCTCTGATCTTTAAAACTTGATGATAACTAGCAGATCTATAAGTCTCTATCATAGGAGCCAGTTTAAAATCCCTAAACAATGTAAGATATCCAACACCTGCGAGTTTTTTTCACAATTTTAGCTCAAACTTTCAAACTACATTTCCTTTATTTGATATAGTAACGCATGTAACACGCTGTTTCAGACTAACGTCCCAACATAGAGAGTGCAAACATCCCTTATTCGATGCAACTTGAGTTGTACTATAAGAAGAAATATGTCTGCAAAATTCTCTCGAGGAGATTAAAACATTTTTAGGCATATCTTACATAAAGACAATGAGCTTGCCCATTTATTACATCAGGTAACATATATTACAGCCTCTGATATTAAAAAAATTGCAACAAACTTGCAGATTTATGAGTCTTTTCATATAAGCAAATAAATCCCAAACAATGAAACACATTCATCAACTGCAACTATTTTTTAACTTTTTTTTACTTTAGGTTTAGTACCAAACATTTCACCTTAAAACTGGGTAGGGGTAGGGTTGTTTAATTGCTTATTCCAGAAAAAAATATTTAAGCTAGGGAAACAAACTTTAATTTTTTGTTAGCCAATTGCATAAGCTAGTCAGACATGGGTAAAAACATTTGGCAAAACACACAGAGAGATTGTGAATGTAAATGATGTTAGACACACATGCAAATTTTAATGGATTATCTAATTTATGTAACGCATATGACACCTTAGGAAGCCGCAATTTTGTTCAAATGGCTGTCATACGTAGTTAAGATATCCAGTATGCAGACTATATGAATGATTTTTAAAAATAAATATTTTAATATCTTTAATTTTTAGCCAAAACTTTCAATTTACTTTTTCTTAGTTTGATTAAGTAACGTATGTTACAGGCTCTTACAGACTAACGCCCCGGAGCACAGGGTGCAAACATCTCTTAAAAGACTCGGCTTTCAATTCTCTACAAGATAGGATATGTCTGCGAAATTCCGTAGGGGGGGGGGGGAGCAAACCCATTCTCAGCCATCCGTCTATAATATGAAAGTAGTTCTGTACAGTGTTACTATTGATAGAATATAAGGAAAATAGCAACATTTTAGTCAAAATCATTTGTGCCTCGCATAGAGAAAAGGCATCGACCAGCTTGCACATCCGCAACGCCTGACCAGCGCCTTTGTTATATGTTTTCTTGCAAGTACATGAATGACCATGCGCGAATCCAGAAGGTTTTATCAGAGGGGGCCCATTTTCTTTCTTAGTTGATGAGGAAAGAGATGACACAAATACCACCCCATCATTGACACGCTGATGAAACGCCATTTAACTGGCGTTTCGCTGGCAGGCAGATGATGGCCCAACATTGAGTGTTTGCTTGGTAGCTTTTTGATTTTTCAGGGGATCTTGACCAATATTGTTGAGAAATCCTATAGCTTTAGGATTTTTAAGGGGGGGTCCGGACCCCCTACTAGATACTTGCATGTATGACCCCACTTAAGCTAATTTGCTTCCTCGTATCTGAGGCTGAGCAGTCTGATTGCACCCACAAATACAGGTTTTCTCGTGTTAATGCATATTCGAAAACTATCTGCTTTTAACTCAAAATACGTATCAATCGAATCAAAACGGTAGGATAATAAACTCATTTTACCATGGATGCATTTCTTGGTATGCAGTTCTTGAATATATCCTTCCTCGCATGCGCACTGCCCTGTATAATCGCAGAACTGGCCTTCTTCCCTACAGTAATATTTATCATGATAGCACACTGAAAATAGAGAGTATACATGTATGACATGGGCGGATCCAGAGGGGGGACAGGCGGTCCGGACCCTTCTGAAAAATCTAAAAAATATAGGGTTTCTTAGCAATACTGGTCCGGATCCCCTAAAAAATCATACCAAGCCAGCATTCAATGTTGGGCCACCATCGGCCCACCAGCGAAACAACATATAAATGGTGTTTCGCTGGCGGGCTGATGATGGCCCATTTATAGTGGTATTGGATCCTCTATCCCCTCATCAACTAAAAAAAAATTATCAAATTTGCCCCCCCTCAGACAAAACATTCTGGATCCGCGCATGTATGAGCTGGCAGCCATTCCACCAAAGTTTTGATACAATTACAAAAATGAAAAATGGTGAAAAATGAACTTGTCTTGATAAGCATGTTTTTGATGTCAGTGAAATGTCTATTACCTCTATAATAACATGTTTACATATGACCCACACCATTTGTATCGTTAATGAGTAACAAAAGTTAAATTATTGAACCTGTTTGTGAGAGTTATGGAGCATATGACATGGTTAGTTAGATTTGCATATGCAATGCTATGATTATCTTGATACTATGCAGTCAAACTAATGTTTGATTGTATAAAACAAGGAATCAAGGTACTAACAAGCTAGATATCATTTTATTACGATCAGCGGTGATGCAAATTATTATGCATTGGAATCATCATCAGTTTGTGATTAAATGAAGCTGCATAGACCATGGGATATCTTATTTTTTTGCATCGAGTGTTCATCAAAAGAAAATTTTGATTATCATACTGGCTAGTAGTAAGACATGGTACTTTAAAACACTGCATCTGGTGTTTCCAAATGGAAACCTTTGTGGGCTATCTGCATTTCACATTTGTTACGGAAAATAGATGCAAGGTTGTTTTTTTGTCTTTAACCATCATTTAAAAAGTGCCTTTTTGAAACATGGGTGTAATAAAACATCATCAGAAACTTGTATATGAACTCTATGAATATTTAAAGCAAAAATAATGATAAAAGACAACAATTAGCATGCTTATTGGGCGGAATCCCTTTCCCAATAAAAAATAATACACTCAACAATGTCAACATTGCAAGAAACAGTATATAGAAATGTCTCAGAGTTATTTATTCTTTATGAATCCTGCTTTACCAACATCAATTATGATCTTAAGGTATGTTTAATCACCAATTTTAGTTTAACTAAATCAAGAAGCTGGAATGTGTCTTTGTTATGGAGCATAGACACATTTGTAAAAATCTGTACATGCAAAGTAAACACTTAAGCTTCATAGCAAATCTTAATTACTGTATATTCTGGGTTTTTATAAAGCTATATATTAAAATGATGGTTAATCATTATTTCCACTTTCTCTTCGAGCCTGTATTTTCTCATTGTTCAGCCTACTGCTATGAACTCTTCCAAACTATATGAATATCAGACATAAAACACTGCAAAATGAATTCAAATAGTAATATTATGTAAATTGCATAAACTGGTCATTGGTGATTGAAGATTTTTAAATTATATTTTACCAAATAGTGGAAATAACCTACATATTTTCATAGATATATGTTCCGTAACACAATATCTATGTTCCATAAATTCTCTGGGCATTCTTTGTAGATCCATCATTGTAAATATGTTTCTGATAATGAAATATCATGAATGTCTAGATAGGTATTTCATGGTACTTCGTTTGATTAGGCAATAAACATATGCATATTACATGAAAATGTGTGATCACTGTTAACATCAAAATATATGCTTCAATAACAATTTTCCAACGTTTTATAAATGTAATTTGATTAAATCAGTGTCCAGGATGCACATTATGTCAAATTCATACTATTTATACCATCAACACATGGTTAGAGGGTATTGTTCTTCATGCTTCATCAAATAAAATTGACAAATAACATGGCATTAGAAAAACTCTATAACCCGTAACAGACCGAATATCAGAAGATTACAATGTATCTTCACTGATATTCACTGCAAATTCATTTGCATTTTAATAACTTGTATATAATGCGATGGAACATCAATAAAAAAAACTTTATTTGATGTCAATGTCACGTTTGGAGTAAATTGATGGGACATGTGTATTTAATTACATATTTCAAAATAAAATTTACAAATTAATCATGCTTTTTATCCCGCTAGCAGACGTTTGTTTACAAAAACACAATTAACATGGTGCATCAAAGTATTATTATCATGAAATTTACTTGTTTGTGTCCTTTCAATGAGCATTTGAAGCCTTGTTATGGAAAATAGACAGTATGGAGGCATAACGACATGATAACATTTTACTTACCATAAGCTATAACCAATTGATTTTGATTGTTATTCATTTTTATATATTTCGAAGAAACCACCATACAAAGAAATATGGCTATATCTACATTCAGGGATGATTGTTTTCTAAATATAAGCGTTACGATAACATATATTTTGGAATGTGACATTTTGGTTATTGTCCTGTTTGTAAAGTTTTCGAACAACAGTAAATAGCAAGCTATATCCGTTTATTATATTGTTAATCTTTAATCATTTTCAACTTTATTTGGCAGCCTCACGTACCTGTAAATGAAATATGTATGTTTTCAGTATCCCATTTAAAATAGTTTTGGTTGCATAGGTATATTTTGAGACACATACATTGTTGATGATTATAACTAATGTAAACCCCATGACCCAATTAAAAGGCTGTTTCTGGAATCCTTTTGAAAGGAACAAAAAGGATTTTTGGGGAATATGAGACGCCCGTTAGATTCACTTAATAAATATACCAAAATTCTACAGAAAATAGCTTGGCTACATTGCAATTTAGGCTATTTGCAAACATTGATCAAAACATATTTTTAAACAAATACTTTGATGCTATTCAAATATGCTTAAGATTACCAACGAATGCTTGGGGGATGTGGACTTCTATAATTTTTGGAGATTTCAAGCATATTTAAGGAGGAATAAGAATGGAAATAGTGGAGACATGGTATTTTCAAATATGGGTCAATTTTGTGGAATGGCTGAAAGGCGCATACCAGCCTGCGCATCCACGCAGACTGATCAGCGTCTATGTTATTCGATTATATGCAAAATTGATACTAGCTAAATTTGAATTTTCTAGGTAGTCTCTGTAGCTGAACAGGCTGGTTTGGGTATGACCATTTTGGAAACCCCGAAGACAGGTGTTCTGGCGTCGAGGCCAAAATACGATGTTTGTTTGTTTGATTTATTCTTTACGTCCAGTCAACCATCTTTCAGTTGTAAAGGGACGAGTCTTCCTGGGTTGAACCAGTACTAAGCTAGGATTGATAAACAGTTGTATCCGTTATAATATACGATATTTGACATTTTATACTAGGATAAAGTCAGGTAAATTCGGGCATACACTTGCAAAGAGTTTAAATGCAGATGAGACGGCTCTTAATGAGCCGTCTCATCAGGATTTTCACTGTTTGCTTAGTTCAATAGTTTAAATATGAATCAAACAAGCTCACTGTCCGAATTCAGCTAGATTGGCCGAATTTACCCGACTTAACACTATTGCGCAGTGGACAAATGAGCCAGTGCATGAGATTTCCAACAATGTAGTATGTGCGACCAGCAAAAACCTCAGATCAGTCTGCGCATATGCGCAGTCTGAACAGAACCTTTGCTAGTCGCCTGAGTATTTAATGATTGTTAAGCTACTGACTGAGCACCATTTGGAATTTCTAAGCTTAAAAGGAGGCAGCAGAGGCTCGTCCAAGTCTACACTTGTCAAAATGTCAAAGTGTTGGAAATCTCACGCACCGGCTCATTAATATATTATCCACTTTACCAATATTTTCAAGAATTCGCTGACATGATGTTTCAAAAATAAATTGCTTACAATGCACGTGAGAGCGTTGTTTTGCTGCCGCAAATGCTATAAATGCAAACAATTTGAAACTATGAAACCTTTGCATAATGGCAAATTTTATAAACACATTTCGTACACTTGACGCCATTGCAACTTACTATGGACAGTCTCGTCATTGCCTTGATGATATTGGATACTCAATTCTTGCGCACAAGATAGAGAATGTCATTCTTTTAGCCTTTGATTTAAATTATTATCTTACTAAAGGGAAAGTCCGAAATCAAATGACGTCATTGTTATGTTAAAGCGACGCCATCATGCTATGTCACATATTAGCATGATCGGGAGCTTCTTGGAGTTTAAAAAACACAAATGCGGAATTTGATGTGAAGCAAGAAAAAAATAATTACATTACTTGTGTGAGGATGTGAAAGATAAAGCTGTCCCTCAGGATCACCGATTATCATCACTATTATTATCATCCTGAGGATCACCGTTTGGCATCATTGGCATTGCTAGTGTCACCGTTTGACATCATGAGGATTGCTTGTGTCACCGTTTGGCATTATGAGGATTGCTAGTGTCACCGTTTGGCATCATTGGGATTGATAGTGTCACCGTTTGTGCATCATGAGGGTTGCTAGTATCACTGTTTGGCATCATGAGGATTGCTAGTGTCTCCGTTTGGCATCATGAGGATTGATAGTGTCAACGTTTGGCATCATGAGGATTGCTAGTGTCACTGTTTGGCATCATGCGGATTGCTAGTGTCACCGTTTGTGCATCATGAGGGTTGCTAGTATCACCGTTTGGCATCATGAGGATTGCTAGTGTCTCCGTTTGGCATCATGAGGATTGCTAGTGTCACCGTTTGACATCATGAAGATTGCTTGTGTCACCGTTTGGCATCATGAGGATTGCTAGTGTCACAGTTTGGCATCATGCGTATTGCTAGTGTCACCGTTTGTGCATCATGAGGGTTGCTAGTATCACCGTTTGGCATCATAAAGATTGCTAGTGTCACCGCTTGACATCATAAGGATGGCTAGTGCCACCGTTTGACATCATGAGGATTGCTAGTGTCACTGTTTGGCATAATGAGGATTGCTAGTATCACCGTTTGGCATCATGAGGATTGCTAGTATCACCGTTTGGCATTATGAGGATTGCTAGTGTCACCGTTTGGCATCATGAGGATTGCTAGTGTCACCGTTTGACATCATGAGGATTGCTAGTGTCAACATTTGGCATCATAAGGTCTGCTAGTGTCACTGTTTGGCATCATAAAGATTGCTTGTGTCACCGCTTGACATCATAAGGATAGCTAGTGTCACCGTTTGGCATTATGAGGATTGCTAGTGTCACCGTTTGGCATCATGAGGATTGCTAGTGTCACCGTTTGACATCATGATGATTGCTAGTGTCACCGCTTGACATCATAAGGATGGCTAGTGTCACCGTTTGGCATCATGTGGATTGCTAGTATATGCCAATAAGAATCCATCATGGATATAAGAGTGGGATCCCACTCTTATATCCATGATAGATTCTTGTTTCACACTTACAAGGGAACAAAAAATAAGCTGGCTAAATGATTGGTATTATTTGCCAAAGGGGTGGGGGTGGGAGGATAACAACAATTGAATTTATTGCACTTACCACAACCTCTTATATGACATATTTCGTTGTCGCCTTGGCACTGGCTATTGCTGGTACACATTTCTGCAATAAAAGTAGGACACGTGGTACATGTATTCAGAATAAATATTTTATCACATGGCGTCGGGTCTTGGAGTGATATAACGCCATGTATCAAAATCGATAAACCAATAGTGCTATCAACATTTTGTAACATTATACAATGAATACAAAAATGATGTCCATTAAGGCGAGGCTGTATTATTTTCTTTTTTAAGAACTAAATTTAGCTTTGCCTCGGTAGACATTATTGTCATTTCTATTATTAACAATGTTTTCAAAGGGTAAACACATTTAGCCTATCGGCTTGTCTACCATGTGGCCCTCCATAAAAGACATCAAATATATACATATATACAAACATCAAATAAATAAAACACTATTTCATCTTGCAAATGTCTAATGCAGACATATCATTTCAGTCTTCAATAGATAAGTTCATCCCAACATGATATTGCCCTGATTCAGGTAAGATCTGGTGAAGGTTACTGATTGGCGCATAAAACTTAGAACATTTTGGGGAAAACTTAAATTTAAAGCATTTTCTACGAGAAGCATCTTATACTTGTTAAGTAAAATGCATAAGTTTATCTTTTAAATGTGTCAGTACTTCAATTCGCGTCTCCCTTCTACAATAAGAGATTGGAATAGTCTCAGCGAAGAGCATAGAAATTCCACGTCTGTCGCAGCTTTCAAACACACCTTAAACGAAACAAATATATCTGTGCCTAAGTACTTCTATGTCGGTGATAGACGTCCGCAAGTATTGCATACACGCCTTCGTACCAAATGTAGTGCCCTAAATTACGAAATATATCTAGAGAACTTAACAGACACACCTTTATGCCGCTGTGGTAACATTGAAAATTCAGAACACTTCTTTCTACAATGTAGATATTATCACAGACAAAGACTAGAAATGATACAAACTATTTTTCCACTTTTCCACATCACCTTAGATGTACTTCTGTTTGGGGACAGCTCACTTTCTATTGATACAAACACATCTATTTTCACTGCTGTGCAGAAATTTATTGTTGAAACTAAACGGTTCTAGACAGTGCTATAACGAACTCCATCATCTGTTCCTTGAACGTGAAACGACATATATAGTGTATAGACTGGAAAGTAAAAGCCACTAGACCTTGATTCGTTCCCTCCACTCCACAGGCTTTCATAAACCTTAGCCTCTCTCCCTATTTCTGTGCTCTCCATGGGTTGTCCCCATTTTGTTATAAAATTAATTCCGTGCTCATATGTGCATATTTCCTTTTTTTTGTATTTGGTAAATCGTATTGGACAAATATGCAACGCTCATCAAACACAAAACTTCGAAAACGAGGCCTGCATGACTGCTGAGCACCAACACAAACCAAATTTATCCACTAATATTATATGCCTTCTTATAAGAAGCAAATGTAATCTTCTGTTAGTGGAATAGTTACTTGCGAAATGCATATTTGTTCAACTTTACCACAATTTGCCATTATCGTTTCCAATATGTTATTGGTAATCAGGAAAGGAATTATATAAGCATGTTGCTTCCATTCCAATCCTTGTAACTTTAATACTGTTAACATCTGTTTGATAATGTCAACTGTTCTTGCTAATAAAATATGTTTAAACCAAATGTGTCTGAAATCTAGACAGAGAAGGTGCATTTTTGATATAAGTAGGAGGGTTGAAACTTCTTAAACAAGGCTATCGGTATCATAAACTTCGCAAAACCTTTTTCTAAATTTTATAGACGATACTACGATTTGATTTCTAAATTCCAAGTTGGACTTAAATCTCTCTTGCTTCAAGGACTTTCGGAACCTGAATTCTATGGTGACTTGGTGTATAAATTGAAGACGATTGTTGGCTCTAATATTTTTTCAATGCAGTTCATTAAAAAAAAAATCCCATTTTAAAAAGATTGGCTATAACATAAATGCATTGCAACAGACTGCATGCTTAGTGGTCAACCCAATCACGGTTGGCAACTTGCTTTCCCCTTTAATTGCACGCCGATGGGTCGGACTTCAGACTCTATGATGTTTCCGACTTAAAGACTTATCTATTGATGAGATTGTAGGGACCTGATACTTTGGCTGTTTGTTGGGCCTTCTGGGGTTTACCTGTTGGATTTCTTTTGCTCCGGTATTCAGTTTTATTTACTGTTGAGTCCTTATCCTTGCTTCAACTCCTTGTTATATCTTGATTTATATGTTCTGGGAGATGATGTGTTGATAAGTTAGGGGTCTTTCATGCAAACCAAATATCTATGTGTCTTGATCAACATCTGAAGTAAGGGTGAGGTTGGCGCCGTTAAACGGTTTAAGCCCTCAAGTAAATATTTTACTGACCGTTCCAAGGCGATTCTTCTTTTGTGGATATTTTATGGGGGGGGGGGGGTTCTGTCTTGCGTTTGCTATACCTTTGTGAGCGTCTGTTTATGTGTGCCTTGTGGTCACCTTCTGGGAAAGAGCTGACCTCTTGGCTCTCGTTTGTGGTGTCCAACTGTAAGTTTGTCACTTTCCCTTTGGTATCCTGGGTCAGGTGTGGTACTTGATTGTATCGATTTCTTATCTTTGCACCCTTACTTACTTTGAAAAATCACTTTCGAGGGTTGACAAAATCCTGATGTCGATATGAAAAGAATGCATTAATTGTTTTTGTTTTATGACTTTTTAAGTTTACAACTAAAATGCGCCGTGAACAGGTAGACATGTCTTTTATCAAGGCTGTCTGACAGCTAAAATAGTTTTGGGATTCCTGAAATCAGATCTTAAATTAGTTCTGGATAGACATGACGTTTGTCAAGGCTGTCTGACAGCTAAAACAGTTTTGGGGTTCCTGACATCATTTTTACATACCAGATAGCTCAATTATCTTTATACCAATATTTCATCGAAAAATACATAAACTTCATTTATTCTGCTGATGAAACTTTTCGGGTAATCAGAAAAAATGGATTTTAATAGGCTGAACCCACATGCTACAGAACAAATTTTCCTTACGCCAGTTACGGCTAACAAAATGGAGCTTTTACGTACATAGTACTACACGTAATGTGCCTTACGTACACTCGAGGCTTGATTCGATTCTCGAATTGAGCCGGACTTTCCCGATTGCATTTTAAATGCATGCACTATCGAAGTATATAATTGCACGACCCGCGGGTGTGCACTTTAATCACTGCGTGAGTCCGTCTGTCCGTCCGTCCGTTAGCAGTTAATGAAAATGCACATAACTCTTGAACCACATGGTATATTTTGATTAAATTTTGCATACGTATGCATGACAACATTGTCCAGCCACTGGTTTGTGTAACATCATTTTTTGATGGACAATGCTATGCTGCCGTGTGCATCAGTCCGGCCGGTCATGGTTAGTTAGTGGAATACTCATAATTATTGTACCACCAGTGGTATAGTGTATATTTGGATCCATCTTTACATACTTATTTGTTTTAGGCCAGAATTTTTTATTTGTTGATTTACGAACCCTCCGACTGTAATTTTTCAGAATGTAGAAAAAAAATTAAAACATTTTTTTTATTTTATCCCCAGACTTTAAATATTATTTGTTTTGTTGAAAAAAATATTTTTGAGGTTCTGTTTGTGTATTTTTGAGAATGACGCTGTTAAAAGTGATTGTCCTATGCAGGAAAATTATGATATATTTAAAGATTTAATAAAGACTGTTGGTTTACTTTACTAGTTTAACTGTTTGCTCTGGAGATATTGAAAAAAAAGGTCTGAAAATGAAAAATAAGCTCTGAAAATGACCAGTCAACTGGTCATTTTCAGAGCTTTTTTTCTCTTTTTCCGTCTCCCCGACCCTAAATCTGAAGAAAAAATCCCACAAATCAACTATTAAAAAAATCTGGCCTTACTATTGTCCAGCCACTGATATACTTAACGGTGACGAGTCTTCGTCGAACATCATTAATTTCGGCGGGTCGAGGTGTTTAAGTGAAAATGAATATAACTCTTGAACCGCATGGTATATTTTGATCAAATTTGGCATACTTATTCTTCTGGACACTGATTTGCAAAACGTTTGCAGAACTTTATCAATGTCCATGCTGTAAGCCCGGGGTGGGGGGTACTCTCATTTTCTCTTCAACCGAAGGCTTGGGACCAGCATCTAACGTTCACCACCCAAAAATTCAGGAATTTCAAGCACCCCAAAAATATTTGAAATTTTAGCAACCCCAAAAATATTCCCTATTCTGTACCTTGACCTTAAGAAAAGGCCCTAAAATGCATAGAGATGACACTAATAAGAGTCCAATTTTGTGATGACCCCCATAGAATATCGACAAAATCTTCATACCCCAAAAAGTAATATTTTTTTCTAAAAACCCTCCATAAATATCGAAATTCAAAATTTTGAACTCCCCAAAAAATGACCAGAGCCTACGTATGTATGAAAATATCAGAGAACCCCCCCCCCCCCCCTCCCCCCCAGGGACTGTAAGCACCCTTGCAATTCATACGCGGGTTTCTTTATAGAGGTTCAACCATATGGTATACTTTGATCCAATTATGTATCATTGTGCAACAAATGGCCGGTGAGCTTTCCACATATTCCTTCTGGCATCGGCTATTGATTAATCTATGTCCACCACTGGTCTTGCACATTACGGTCAGTTGATTAATAAGTACATGTACACTGTCATAAATAACCACTTGCTATTTTAGGAAGTATAATTTAAGTTTAGTAATGACTTTCAGGGCATGAAAAGACACAATTTGAAGCTTAGTAAATTTAACTCGTTGTCTGCTAAACACAAAGTGCCGTCTGCTGATAACCTTTCCAAACAGTTTGGACCCAGATCAGGCCCGACAATACGTCGAGCCTGATCTGTATCCAAACTGCTTGACACTCTGATGGTATAACTATTCCTGAAAGAATTTTTCGAAAAAAGTTGATTTTGAAAAAAGATCAGCAGACGACAAAAACATGCAAAAAACCCAATATAGTTTTTCCCCGAATATTCTGTAGTTACAATGCAATCTTCAACCTTATGTACTACACCAAAACTTAGCAATATATGAATAATTGAGCCAGTGCATGAGATTTCCAACAATGTGGTATGTGCGACCAGTAAAGCCTCAGACCAGTCTGCGCATACGCGCAGTCTGATCAGAGCCTTTGCTAGTCGCTTGAGTATTATTTGATTGTTAAGCTACTGACTGAACACCATTTGGAGTTTCTAAGCTTAAAAGGAGGCTGCACGGGCTCGTCTGCGTCTACACTTGTCAAAACGCCACATTGTTGAAAAAATCACATGCCACGGCTCAAATGACGAAATACCCAAACTTAACTCTCTGCCTACTGGGTAATTTTGCATGTTTTAGTCGTTTGATGATTTTTTAAATCAACTTTTTTTCGCACACTTCTTTCAGGACTACCATCAGAGTATCAAACAGTATGGATCCAGATCAGGCCTGCCGTTTTACAAAGGATACCAGGAGATTACATTAGTATGCAAAAAGATAACTTTAAGTTAGTTATAACTCTTTTAAGAACGCAATTAATTCTCGGCCCTGGAAGCATGCGCGGATCCAGAGAGGTGGGGGCAGGGGGTCCTGACCCCCCCCCACCCCTGGAAAATCAAAAACCATTAGTTTGCCTTAGGAATACTGGTTTAGACACCAAGGAAAATCAAACGCTGTAGGTTTCCTTAGGAATACTTGTATGGACCCCCACACCTGGAAATTCAAAAGTTTTTCAGCCAGTATTAAGCCAGTATTAAGTGTCGGGCCATCTTGACCCGTCAGCGAAACGCCATTTAAATGGCACTTCGCTGGCGGGTTAATGGGGATCCGCCATTTTTATTATGGGTATAGGTTACTTAGGAATACTGATACGGGTTGATTTGATGACTAAAAACATCAAACCTTGGACATGGACCCCTTTCCCATCCCCAACCCCGACGCAACTTTCTGGATCTGCGCTCGGGAAGTTTACTTACTAGGGTCACAACTTCCAGTACCCTTATTGCAAAATGCAGGTGTTCCACAGCAGTCATCATGCTCATTGCAGTCTGAAAAAAAGAGTTCATTAGATTTTAACCCATTAAAGCCTAATGAAATTTCCCACTCTTATCTATTGGACCAGTCCATTCCCATTTTAAGGGTTGTTGGAAGGTATTTTTTTCATTTTTATTCAATTTCTAATTATAAAATATTCTGTTAGCAACAGTGGAGACCCTGATCAGACACCGCATTCTCCGGCGTCTGATCTGGGTATGCACTGTTTGCCTATGTTCCACAAAAAGGGCGCTAGGCGTATATGGGTTATGGTGGCAGAAATGAACAGTTATATTATCAAAGTGTCCACATCTATTATCATAATTGCTTAGCTTACTGTCGATAAAATTCGGTAGACTGTGAAAGGATCGTTTGAGGTTTGAGCATTGTACGCATTGACCATCAGGACCCGGAATTACAATGCCTCCTTAAAGAAAAGGAAGACTTAAGCTAAGTATTGATTTTTCAGAATGCGAAAATTAACGTTTCAAACTTATTGAAATAAAAAAAATACATTTTTCGGAAGATCACAACGATATCTTTGGCCACAAGACTTAAAATATCAATACTTAACTTAAGACTAACTTAACTTTAAGGAGGCATTGTAACTCCGGGTCCAGAACACAATTTTGGAGCTTCTGATGTGATGTATGTTGTATCAGTGCAAAAGGTGAAGCCAGCTATCAAAATATCTTTAAAATTCCAACACACTCAAAATATATGGCTGGTTGAGTGGTTAATAATAAGTGATTTTTTGCTCTTTTTCTTGATTTTGTGGTAGACATGGAACTATTTATTGCATGTTTGGTCTAAGACCTTGTGAGTAACCTTTACTCAAAATGTACAAAAGGTTTATAGCAGAAATAAACCAGACCCGGCGCAGCTTTTTGGAAAAAAGAAAAGAAAGAATGACTGTGTTATAGGGCATTTATTTCAAATGCCTGGCATTTTTTTTAAATGCCTGAATTTGATTCCAATCATATATATCATATGCGATAATTGATGAAAATTGTATTAAGCCCAAAATATGTTTTGTAATAAAACAATAATTGGGGGGGGGGGGGCTATATTTTACAAGTTACCTGTACATTTTTTCCTACATGTACCGTAAATAATAGGAAAACTGAAAGCTCAACAAAAAAGAAATATATACTTTTGAAAGAATCAAGTTGCACTATTTTGGTTAGAGTTGGAAAGAAGAACTGATGAATATTACTTTTGCTCGTTTGAAACGTAAAACATATCAAATTGCATTTAAAGTATCCGAATATTTGTGGTATATATACGAGGGTCATTTTTATGTTCGTAGAATCGGGCTGTATCTCTATAAATATAGAATTTACCGTACCATAAGTATATATATTTTGAAAGGTCTAGCTTCTGTCTATCAACTGATATAAATTTTACTTCATTTGCGCTTAGTTCGGTCAAGATATATAGCTTTGAATAGGGCATGGTAAAGGACACTGGTCGAAATCCATGTCATTTTAACCACGCAGCAAGCAGGAAATTAGACGCAGTTAAGTTCCATTCGCTATATAAGCATTCGTCAAGCCGATTTTCTTTTGCATCATCAAAGTTAATTATTCAAACGCTAATCGTAGACAAGAGATGCAAGACTTTAAGCATGTTGTTTGCTCTTCTATAACAATTTGAAAACACCCATCAATATACCAAATAATCACAGTCAAGTGCTAGTTATTATATCTGTTAAAATAACGATTACGAACAAATTTTAAATTTTATTCTGGTTTTGCATAGCACATGATATACTCAATCATTCGTCAGCAGTTATATAATGATTTATCGATTTAAGCGTGCAACTGGAAACTTCCGGTACTCTCATACCCCCATGTTATAAAATGTGGGTGGGGTAAATCAACCCTGCGTAGAAAAAAAAAAGTAACAATCGAATCTGCATTATTTTCTTATTACAGTAATAACAACACCTGTAAAAAAGCACAAAAGCAGTTTTAATGAATTTTCTAAATATAATAACGCTCCATGACGTAATTCATGTACAAAATAAGGGATTTTGGCACCCACTAGGCTATTTATTTTGAAGGTCGTTTCTAATAAAACAAAAGTATTAACTTTGTTTTGGGATGAAAGTTACCATTACATTTCCAGCTACCATGTAAACAAGAAAAAATATAATACTACTTTACAGCTAACATATTGAGCCGCATTCAAAAGCCACTATCCAACTTCCACTTGTGTCAACTTTTTACAATAAAAGTTCATATGCATACTGTACAATTTGATGAGGTTCCAAACAAATCTTCCATATCCGATAACTGTTGCGTATATGCCGTAATGGTCATATATTATTGTAATACTTAGTGTCCTTTATCTGCAGCCAAATTTTCAGAAGCTTTGTATGGCTATGGACCCATTTTCATGCAATTGTTACTAACGTTCTGTCAGAGCCTAAGTCCATAAATGTCATATTTCTACCATAAAACCAGTGTCCGATATATAGGTATGCCTTTGCCTCTTAGAAGTGATTAACGTAATGCATTTTGAAATAATTTTAGGTTGCATGTATAGATAAAAGCTCAATCTTTCCAAATATATGCACGATGTATGCATTTGCTTTCGCTGTTTTCTTTAAATCTGTCATTCTACGAAAATAAACAAGTAGCCCAATGGGCGATGATCACTCCCTCGGAGCCAGCATAATGTTAGGAGATACCATACTTGATGATGCTCAAAGGCAGGTAACTCTGAACTTGAAACAGTGACCAGGAACTAATTAAAAAACATAAGATATTATGCCAGTCCTGGTTATCTGCAAGTTTTAAAAAGATCTGAAATGGTGAAAGTGTATTTTCAGATGCTCAAAGGCAGCTAACTCTGTTATCAGTGATGGGTTCTGACCAATCATTATCTTTAATGTATGTTCTGATAACCTACAAGGATGAAATAATCAAATGAAAAATGAAGGCGAAAGAGTGGTCACAACATTATACAGCTATATTTTAGACGCTCAAGTGCAGCTAACTCTGTTATTGGTGGTTGGTTGTAGCGGATAATCTAACTCAGTAAAGCTTTTATGGGTGTCATTGCTAGCTGCAAGAATGAGAGAGATCCATTCAAAAATGAGGGTGCTAGAGTGGTCACAAAAGATATCACATTGTAAGTCCATGCAGATTTTTTATAACACTTAAGGGCAGTAACTCAACAGTCTGAGGTTAGTTCTACTTAAAGTTCAAACTCATCCAAGTTTTGTGGTTGCCCTTGTAACATGAAAGAATGAAGAAGATCCAATCAAAAATGAAGGCACTAGAGTGGTCACAACATTATCCATCACTTTTTAAGATGATCAAGGGGAGCTATCTCCATAATAGGTAATGGGATCTTGACGAAATTCAAACTCATTCAAGCTTTTACAGTTGTCCTTCTTATCTGCAAGAATAAAAAAAGATTCATTCAAAATTGAAAGCACTAGAGTGGTCACAACATTTCTCCAATTATAAGTCTATGGGGATTTTTCCAAACCCTCAAGGGCAGCTTACTCATAAGTCCGTGGTCGGATCCTGCAGAATTTCAAGCTCGTCCAAGCTTTTATTTTTGTCCTTGTTAGATGAAAGTATAAAGAAGATCCAATAAAAATGTAGACGCTAGAGCGGTCACAACATTATCCATCAATTTTTAAGATGCTCAAGGGGAGCTAACTCCAAGATATGTAATGAAATCTTAAAGAAATTCAAAATCATTCAAGCTTTAATAGTTGTCCTTATCGTATGAAAGAATGAAGAAGATCCATCCAAAATTGAAAGCACTAGAGAGGTCACAACAATTCTCCCAATATAAGTCTATGGGGATTTTTTCATACGCTCAGGTGCAGGTAGCTCGTAAATCCCAGGTCGGATTATGCTGAATTTCGAACCCATCCTAGATATTATGGGTTGACTTGTTGCCTGCAAGAATGGAGAAGATCCATTGAAAATGAAGAAGCTAGAGTGCTCAAAACATTATTCATAAATTTTTAAGATGCTCAAGGGGAGCTAACTCCAAAATAGGTGGTGGGATCTTGCCGAAATTCAAACTCATCCAAGCTTTAATAGTTGTCCTAATTGTATGCAAGAATAAAGAAGATCCAATTAAAATTGAAAGCACTAGAGTAGTCACAACATTTCGCCCATTATAAGTATATGGGGATTTTTCCAAACGCTCAAGGGCAGGTAACTCATAAGTCCCTGGTCAGATACTACTGAATTTTGAACCCATCCGAGTTATTATGGTTTCCTTGTTGCCTGCAAGAATGAAGAAGATCGAATCAAAGATGAAGGAGATAGAGTGGTCACAACATTATTCATTATTTTTTCTGACGCTCAAGGGCAGTTAACTCCGAAGTCAGTTATGGAATCTTGCCGAAATTCACACTCATCCAAGCTTTAATAGTTGTTCTTACTATATGCAAGAATGAGGAAGATCCATTAAAAATTGAAAGCACTGGAGTGGTCACAACATTTCTCCCATTATAAGTCTATAAGGATTTTTCCAAACGCTCAAGGGCAGGTAACTCATTAGTCCCTTGTCGGATCCTACTGAATTTCGAGCCCATTCGCGATATTATAGATTTCCTTGTTGCCTGCAAGAATGAAGAAGATCCAATCAAAAATGAAGGAGCTAGAGTGGTCACAACATTATTCATTAATTTTTCTGACGCTCAAGGGGAGCTTACTCCGAAGTCAATGGTGGAATCTTGCCCAAATTCAAACTCATCCGAGCTTTGATAGTTGGTCTTGTTATCTGCAATAATGGAGAAGATCCATTTAAAAATGAAGGTACTAGAGAGGTCACAACATTTCTCCTATTATAAGTCTATGGGGATTTTTCCAGACGCTCAAGGGCAGCTAACTCAAAAGTCTCTTGTCCAATCTTGCCGAATTTCGAACCCATACGAGATATTATAATTGTTCTCGTTATCTGCAAGAATAAAGAAGAACCAATTAAAAATGAAGATGCTAGACTGGTCACAAGATTTAATCCATTATAGCCCTATTGGAGCTATCTGTTGCCATAGAAACCAGAGTTCAAATCCAATCTAGCCCAAAACATAAAACTGTCAATCCCCTACCCCAATGATACTCTTGATGAAATTTGATTATGATTGGTCAGCTGGTTTCAGAGATATTAATGTTTAAAAGTGTGGACGGACAGACAGACGGACGGACCCCTGCTCGAGTCCCATACTATAAGCTCACCCTAAGCCTTCGGCTCTGGTGAGCTAACAAGAAAAGATATGACAGTGAACTGCCATATCAAAGACCCGACCTCATTGAAGTGATGGAAATTGAAATTGATTTGACTATATCAACAAATGTTCATACTAGTTTTTATAAAAGTGTAAGGGAATGCCTGGATTGCTGAAGAAGTGGCGTAAAAGCTAACACCATTTGTAATTATTGTGCCCCTGTTGTCTTCCTATAATTCGAATAATCGATAATTTGAAATTAAATCTCCAGTACCTTGGACTTCAAATTTACAAGATTCGACCGTATTTATACTTTATATCTATCAGTCAAGTGTCCATTTTCAATTTTCGCCGAACATGGCTGGTTTTCCAGTTATTTTGAATTATTTCAGACATGGTGGAGTTTTTGGAACCGGCAAAACTCCAAATTTCAGCGCTCAATGTCATTGCGATAATGTATAACGTCATAATAATGTATAAGTAAACAAAAGGTGTTATTGGAGAAGCACCAAACGGGCTTGCAAACGGGCATCAGAGTGGAAAACAGAGGTCCGACATTTTGTTAGGGTCTGATCTGGATCTAAACTGCTTGCATTGGTTATCAGCAGACAACACTAGTAGACACAGCCACTTTTTACTTAGTGCTGGTTCAACCCATCCCCACATAACTGAAAAACTGTTGACTAGGTTTAACTCATTACCACACATCTTTCCGCACCGCGAAATTACCAGCATGCTTTGTGTGTAAAACGGCCATCATAATTGGATCGCCGTATCAAATGATACACTTTATCAGTACCCTTTACCTGGAAAGCTTGTCTGTGTTTTGATAAAATTGGCTGTAATAAAAGAATTTCGTATTGAATTTTTAAACTCTGACCAATATGATGTCCAAGCAATGACGTCGGTGTCCCAATAGACAATTGTCGGTTTTCAGTGTTACATGTAATATATGTGGATATATTAAACGTTTACACAGGGACCTTTTCCCAAGGCCAGTTTGACTGACAGTCCGTGTAAGTTTAAGAGGAATTGTTTTAGTCTGGTTCCCTCAGGTTAAACAGTCATAGAAAAATGAACATTTCAAGATTTTCCAATATAAATGCATTAGGAATCAAATTTGATCTTACCATAAAGTAGGTCAAGGTCAAGCTAGAATCATCATTTGCACAAACCCGGTAGGGCCCACATTCCCGATGCTACATACCAAGTCAACATGGCCATGATTCCAGAGAATAACATATTTAAAGGGTTTTTACCATAATTGGGTGTGGTGGCAATCTTGGTCATGTGACCAGATCAATTGTATCAAGTTTGGCTTACCTATCATAAGAAGTCTTAATATTAAATTTAAGTTCAATTAGCCTAATGGTTCCTGAGAAAACTATGTTTTGATATGTTGATGGGACTCCAATATGAGCGACCTTGGCTTAAAAGTCAAATATAAACCTTGACCTTTAGCTCTTTTCGAAATTAAAAGGGATTTCCGATGGAATTCCCTTTTTTTGACCGTAAAAAATCAATATGGACATAGTCATATTTGCGTTTTGTATCATTATAGAGTACAAAAATGATGGTACAATGTATATACGAGGGTCATCAAATAAAGAATGAGACTTTTGCTATTGCGCAGTGAATTTACATGATAGACTTATGAAATCTCATTCAAAGCTAGCACGTCTTTTTGGCTATTCACATGTACCATATTCCACGTCTTTTATAGTTCCAATTTTTGTTGCTAGGCAACATAAGAAGACTAGGCGAACACGCGTGGACAGCTCACTATAGGTGGTCACCATGGCAACAGATTAAGATGTCAAGTTTATTTTTCTAGTAATACTTGTATATGCTCTTGCAATATGTCTACAACCAATATGGAAAAGTAATGTGCCAGAGTCTTCAGCTGTTACCATGGAAACTGCGCTTAAAAAATCAGGTTTCCAAGAAATATTTGGTATTTTTTGCTGACCTCTTGACTTTAAAAGTTAATATCAAATAGTCAAAGGCAACTTAAGTGAACAGGGTTTTGTTCATGTAATCTAATAAACAATCAGCGGCACATAAATATACCTTTTGTAAGATATACGTTGCTAACATAGTTACCATAGCAACGCAAATTTGTGTGTTTATAAAAAATCGAGTTAATTGGTAGCAACCAAAATAAAGGATATGCATATTTGGTTCTTCTTTTATAGAACGTTATGCAACACAAAGACTGTTCAGTTGAAGAAATGATATAGGGAGGTTAAATTATATCTGTGATCGAAAATAAACGACTTTAAATGACCATAGGTATGCAAAAAATAATACAAACGTGGCCATGCATCTTCAAGTCATTCAACGAAACATCCCGTTACTATGGCAACTGATCAATCACAAACATATTGTTTCTATTCCTGAATTGCCAAGATGTCATATTATCATTATGGTGAATTTTAACTAAATGCACACATAGATTTTCAGACTATGAAAAAAGTCTCATTCTTTATTGGATGACCCTCGTAATTTCACCTATGAACAGAGGAAATTTCCTCTGTTGTGACTGCTCAAAATGCAGAAAATGATGTTCTTAAACTATGTTCTAAGTAGTGTACTTTTCCTAATAGTTTAAAGTAATAACCTGATTTCCCTTCATTAAGCAGATGGAATAGCTGAACCACACCCAGATATGAACATTAAAGATACCTTCTTTACAGTACCCAAAAGTCATATAATACATGTAATACCTGCAATGTACATGTAGATAGTATAACTCTTACATGCCAGCAGAGAAGTTTGTCGTCTGTACATAACCTTTGCAAACAGTTTGAACCCAGATGTCGGTTCTGATCTGGATCCAAACTGTTTGATAATCTGATAGTGTTTCTTTGCGATTTTATTAAAGTTAATTTTGAAAAAAGGTCAGCGGTTGACAATAAAATCATGAACACTGATGATTTTCCAGCATGCAAAGAGGAGATAAGTACAAAATGTTTCTATTGCCAACGACCTCGCGGGCATTTTGGCAAGGTTACTGCGCGTCGGGCCTTGACAAACAAGGAAAAGGTAAAAGAATAACAGTGAGGCTTTGCTGCAACACGTTTTGAAATAATGTAATACATATTTCATTTTGATCTTTTTATTTTATTTGGCGATGTCAATGTCGACGCAAAATGAAATAATCTGGAGTTTTCATTTCATTTAGCGTCAATTGCATGCAATTGGGTCAAAATGAAATAATTATTTCATTTTGCGTTGATAGCAGGCATACTTTATTTTATTTCATTTTGCGTAGATGGCATGATGTTTGTTCTAAATGATACACATTTTTGTGCTAAGATATATGACATAATTATAATTATTCAATTGTTTTGATTTTTGATGAACATGGTTAAAATTAGAATTTGGATACCTTTTTCAAAATCAATATTCACATGTTTATCAATTCTGTTACGCTAGTATTTTCGTGATTACAACGAAAACAAGTTAAGAACTAGATTTGTTTTTCTACGAAAAAATAGATGTCTCCCCCTTTTGAAGTCAAAAGCATTAGTCCTTAAATACAATTTCAAACAGAAACATTAAATACAATTTCTAACGGAAATTCTAGTCATTTCATGCAGAAAATCAGCTCGTATCTAGTAAAGATATCCGTCAATGTAGTTAACTACTGCACAATCATAACCTGGTATAAAATAGTAATAGATAATTGTTTTAGTGATGGACAAAGTTCCAAGGGAAATAACTCATAGAGTATAATTCACAGAGTTACTATTCTTGCACCCTGCACGTCGACTCATGTTGGTTGATACTTGTATAAAGTTTCATGAATATAGCTTAAGCGGTTTTCAAGTTATAGAACGGACACGGTTTTTGTGATTGACAAAGTTCCAAGAAAAAAAGACTCAAAATGTTTAAAAGGCAGAGTTACCATTCTTGCACTCTGCACGTCATCTCATACTGATTTATATTTGTATACAGTTTCATGAATACAGCTTAAGATGTTTTCAAGTTATAGAGCGGACACAATTTTAGTGATGCACAAAGTTCCAAGGGAAATAACCCAAAGGTATAAAAGGCAGAGTTACCATTCTTGCACTCTGCACGTTATCTCATGCTGACTGATATTTGTATAAAGTTTCCTGAATATAGATTAAGCGGTTTTCAAGTTTTAGAGCAGACACGATTTTTGTGATGCACAAAGTTCAAGGGGAAATAACTGAAAAAGTATAAAAGGCAGAGTTACCATTTTTGCACTCTGCACGTCATCTCATGCTGATTAATACTTGTATAAAGTTTCCTGAATAGAGCTGAAGCGGTTTTTAAGTTATAGAGCGGACACGATTTGTGACAGACAGACGGGCAGACAGACACAATCTGGAAAAACAATATGTCTTCCGACCCTGAAGGGGGGAGACATAAACATAAGGACCAGGTTATGAGAAACCCTGCCTGAATACATGTAGTCGATATAAAGGTCTAGATCAGTATGTGCATCGTCTCCCTTATTGCCCTTAGGACTATTTGCACTGGGGACATAGGCCGATATACCTTGTAATGTGGTGGTGGCCATGTATAAATCTCTAAAAGTTGTCTTAAGCGTTCATGAGAGCATTAGAACAAAATGTCAATGAAGGGCTATAACTTTCCAACTTCAAGAAAAGAAGAAAAAATAGGTCATTTCAATTTTCATACTTACATGTATTCTATGAAATTTCAAGATTCTATCTCTAATATTACTTGAACGAGTGAAGAAAGCTAGCTTCTTGCAACATTATTTCATTTTTCGTTGATATGCACTATATCGACGCAAAATAAACTAATTCTGTTATTACATCTTTACTTCATTTTGCGTCGACGTTGACAACGCAAAATGAAAGAAAAAAATCAAAATGAAATGAATTATAACATTATTTCAAAACGTGTTGTAACAAGGCTTTATACAAGATCATAGGTTAGAAACAAGACCGAAAATAGAGGAAATAAATAAAACAACTCACTCCGATTGATCAGTATATGAAAAATAGGGTAGGGGCAGGTCATAACTTAAAATCAGGGGCAAATCCCAGGGACTAGCTCAGAAAAGCAATCAAAATTAAATTCCAAAACTGATGCGAAATATCCAATGTAAAAGCATCAGCTTTGTCCAGCAGAAATCGTGTTGATTCTAAATGCGAAAGAATCTACATTAATCTTTTGGTCGAAACGATGTCGAGAGTCTTCCAGACAGTTCAAGGGGCACACGTGTTCCAGACCCCTCAGGAAGGCCCTTGAAGTCTAGAGTAAAACTCCGTATAGCTCATAGCTCCAATATATCCCAGTCCCAGTCAACACGATTTCGGGGCATAGCTGTTGATTGATGCGCCTGCAATGAACTTGCAAGTCCAAGGCAGATAGACATTTGATAGTTAAGGCGAAAAGCTGAAAAGTTTGGGTGGGGCGTCAGCGGTCTCCTAAGCAGAATCCCCTGATTCCCGACGTTGCAATGTAACCCTGGATGCTAAAAGGTGTCAGCGGCGTCGATGCAGAACCAGGCAGCTGATTCTGGACTTTGCAATGTAGCCCCGCATATTAATAGGCTCAGAAGGATGAATCGTGCTCGATTCTTGCAGCTAAATGTTTCACCCGAAGGAGAGAGAGCGAGCAAAAAGAAGAAAAGAAAAACAATCTACAGAACTGTCTAGTACTGTAAAAGGTAAAATCGTGCAAATCAGGTAAACCATGCTCGATTCTGCATAGCTTATACTTCTCTCCAAAATACAGCCAGAACTGTGCTCGATTCTGTAAGTCATGCAATAGGAGAACTCAATTTACGGACACTTATCCTGCTATATGAGAGTGCAATATACAGACGCTTATCCAGCAAAAGGAGAGTGTTATTCACGGACGCATATCCAGTACTATGAGTGCAATTCACGGACGCTTACCCAGCAATAGGATAGTGCAATTCACAGACGCATACCCAGAAATAGGAATGTGCAATTCAGAGACGTTTATCCTCAAAAAGGAGCATGCAATACATGGACGCTTGTCCTGCAAAAAAGCAGATCTACGTGCAACAGCACACATGTGCCATACGCATCTGCGTTAAAATATGAGCCTACTAATATACAAATTGTAACACAATATATTCTAAGCTAATCCCTGAAAAAAAAGAAGAGAAAAACATGTTGTGAACGAATCAAGCTAGGATGGTGTAAATAAAAACAGCCTTCGCCCGCTGATAAAACTTAATGAATGTATAGAATGAAATTTAAAAGCATACTGAAACTTGGCACCTCCTTGATATACTTTGACAGCTAGGGGTGTTACTTGATCCAATTATGAGATTATATTACAAATATTCTATATGATAAAAACATGCTTTTTCACTGTTTAGAGGTTGGGATGCTGAAGCTCTCCTATTGCAGTCTTGAATGACTCAGGATTTGGAGAGACAACATATTCAGGGAAGTCTTTCCACTGGACGATGGCCAGTGGAAAGAAGGGATATTTGTAGTAGTCCTTACGGGTGTGTAACTGCCGGAAGTTCATGGAGTTGCATGTGCAAGGTCTAACTACAGGCTCTATATAATGGGGGAGTGGCACGGCCACGAGGCCATAAACAATTTTATAGAAGAGACAGAGACGTGTCACTGATCGTCTCTGTTCTAGGGTTTGTCAGTTCAACTGGTTCAACAATGAAGAGACACTAATTGTCCTGTTCCAATCATTTGTGGTCCAGTGGGCTGCTCTTCCTTGGACCATCTCAATTTTGTGGGTCTTTTCCTTTGTGTGAGGGTCCCAAACAGCTGAAGCATATTCAAGCTTTTAAATATAATAATCCAAAGGACATTACTTAGAAGTCGTGGTACATCGATAATAAATGAAGTTAAACGAATCGAATAAAGGTATAAAACAATAAAATAAAAAAAGAAGAACATACTTGGACTCGAACTCACGACCTTTTGGTTGTAAACTCTGTACCATAACCACTTGACTAGTCAGTAGGAAAGTGCAAAACGTTTCATTATCTTTTTAGTACTTGCAAAATTCCTGTAAAACTTACGGTAAATACCGAAAGTCGACGGAAGGTAAAAATCTTGTGCACTAACCGTGAAATTATGCACCTGTGTCAGGTTAATAGAATCGAACAATGCATGTGTGTTCCAGCTAAGGTTACTGGAGATATCCACCCCCAAGTACCTGACACTGCTGACCACCTCCAGGTCCTGACCATGCAGTATGTACTGTGTGTCAAGAGGGGCCCTGGCTGTAGTCACCCTGATGACCTGGCACTTGGAGGGGTTAAACTCCAATTACCACGTGCTTTCCCAAGCCTGCAGTCTGTCTAGGTCCCTCTGCAAAGTCTCACTGTCATTCTTGTTTTCAACTGTCAGGTATATGGCGGTGTCGTCCGCGAAGAGGCAAAAGAATGTGTGATAAAATAACTGTTAACTTTTTCTTAATACACAAAACATGCTAATTCTACTTATAAATAATCTATGCACTTTATATCAAACTAGCACAGAATACAAAGCAATTTAGGAGGTTACTGCTAGAAAACTTCATTACTGTCATTTATTCATCATTCGGTATAATAAACTTTTGCTCTCTGTAAAGGCAGTAACTTTAATATTCATATCTGGGCGTGGTTCGATTATCTCATCTGCTAAAGATTTGAAATCAGGTCCTTTTTATAATTTGGCGAAGAGTTAATAACCTTTTTGGGCCGCGCAAACGTGCGTGCATTTCAAGAAAGTCCTGACCGTATATCACTGACCTCACATGTATTAACCCTTAAGGCGCTTATCACAAAAAATCGTATGTTTTTGTTGTCTACTGAAACATTTTGAAGTCTATATAAACAAAGAGGAGCAGTCTGATCTGGGTCCACACTGTTTGCGTCTGGTAGAAAAAGATATTACATGGGCTTAAGCCCTGTATCGCTCCCCACCCCTTGTGTCAGCAAGCCACTTTCATACAATGTGTTAAATATGGTAACACAAAAGCAGGCGGGAGCGCAGTGACTCAGTAGTAGAGTGCTTGACTCGAGACCGAAGGGCCGCGGGTTTGAGCCTCACCGGCGTCACTGCGTTGTGTCCTTGAGCAAGACACATTAATCCTAGCTTAGTACTGGTCCAACCCAAGAAGATTGTTGACTGGAACGTAAAGAATCTAATCAAACAAACAAAAACAGGCAAAAGCTTTTGCTTGGACACCGGGGGGATGATATTTTATAAAATGTTTTTGATTTCTATATATTTCAATGTAAAACTGATTGTTCTACCCGAAATTCTACATCTTTGGAGCGTTTAATATGGAAAATGGATGTCACTTACATAAAGTACTAAAGTCAGGGTAGCTTAACTGTACAGAAAAGGACGGTTGGCAAACTTTAAATTTTCTTGAATGCCATAGGAATTTACCATTAACTGGTCCCGAGGTTATAAAACGTTTTTCATGCACAAGTCAGCTGTGCAATTGCTAGCATTTTATATCATATTTCAATAAGCAAACAGAGCAGACCCAGATCAGGCAGTTCTTAGCTGCCTGATCTGGGTCTGCTCTTTTTGCAAAACCGTTAAAAAGGCGTTTCTTTGAGGTAAATGGTTAAACATGTGTTTCGTGTGCACAAACCGACCGTCACATTGAGAATGTTTTTGCAATATGTTTTTGGGTTTTCCATAAGGCACTCTTATCTGGAGGCTGAATTTTTTGTGGGTATTCGTGAATCTGAAATGTATTTCAAAAACAGCCTTAAAACACTAACCATTACACTGCAGCAGACGTCAAATTTTGTGAGATATTTCTTCAAGTTGGGGTGGGGTGGGATAATGCTTGATATGTCATGTGACTCGTCTGCTGTCAAATAATTCATGTGAAATATCAAGCCTTAAAATTTGAAAGTGTCGTTTTCTTAGAATGGTCGGTGGTGCTTTTAGGATTAAGACTTTCAAAATAGAACTTCAATTAGACTTTTTTATCATAGATCACTGTCAGTGATATGATGTTAAATCTGAATAAAGTATTGTAGTTCACCTAAGCCGAAGGCTCGATAAAGTGATGTATAAGTAAAATGTCAATTGGAAGGGTTTGTCCGTCGTTGTTGTCCGTTCGACATCTCTCTAGTGTTCGTCAGCAATTTCATGTTGATTGATTGATTGATTGATTTGATTCTTTACGTCCACTCAACAATCTTTCAGTTATGCGGGACGGTCTTCCTGGGTTGAACCAGTACTAAGCTAGGATAAATGTGTCTTGCTCAAGGACCACAACACAGTGACGCCGGTGAGGCTCGAACCCGCGGCCCTTCGGTCTCGAGTCAAGCACTCTACCACTGAGCCACTGCACCCCCTAGCAATTTCATGTAAAGCGAAAGGCTGCATAGAGTTTTTGTGCTAATTGTTTTGGAACTCCGGTAACGATGTTATAAAACTTACTTTATGTTCAACTCAAGAGAGCATAAAATTTCGGCTGCTCATAAAAACTAAAATGCTGAAAAAAAGACATTCCTTTTTTTCAACCCATCAGATTTGTATTTACAAATCAGGCTAATAAATGTTAAAATGTCAACAATTTTAGCATCAATGAGCATGATATTTTTCAAAATTTCATGGTCGGTAGAGTTAGCATGAAAAAAAGTTTATAACCCCGGGGCCTGGAACATGTATAGAGTTTCGATGGACTTGGTTTTACTTGCCATCGCATCCCTTTTGAACCAATCGGTTCGATTCATTTTCAAAACCAGTCCTAAAATGTTCACCGTGATAGGCTTTACCACCGGTAGGGCTTAAAAAAAGAAAAAAAAATGTATGCCTGCGAGGATCCAGAAAGTTTTGTCAGAGGGGGTCCAAATCTAACACTGTTTTTTAAGTTGATGAGGTGAGAGAGGATCCGAGTACCACTAAAAGCGAGCCATCATCGACCCACCAGCGAAACGCCATTTTAATGGCGTTTCGCTGGTGGGCCGATGGTGGCCCAACATTGAATGCTGCCATGGTAGCTGATTTTCCATGGGATCCACACCAGTATTGATAAGGAACCCTATAGCTTTGTGATTTTCCAGGGGGGGGGGGGTCCGGACCCCCTGTTTTCCCTCTTAATCCGCGCATATTATGGACTTACTATCGACGCACGTTCCATCGATACCTCGCTTATAACACTCATCACATACGCATTCGCCAGAGTCATTACAGTCTTCGTCTTGTCCTCCACAACGCTTCTTATCACTGAAACATACTGAAACACAAACAGCCTTCTAAAATAGAGGACCTTACATGTATTATTGAATTTATTAAACGAGTAGAAGAAATGAGATAAAATGCGAGGATTGTCGATCATTTTATCGCTTTTTTGGTGACACAGGACTTATGGGCATTTGTCCAAAAATACACCTTCTTTTAATATGTTAAAAACATGTTAAAAACTCATAAAAAGACAAAAAAAAACATGACCTTACAAGCAGTTTTAAACAGTTATTCAATTTTAAAGGTTGAAAATTTGAAAGTTTGTGTGAAGAAAAATACTTTCTCATATTGTAAACAACTGTGTAGAGACCAAAACAATGAACACACTACTTGCTATTGACTATGAAATGAAAACAAAAAAAAAACAGCGAAAACGTATGCATATATCTTATTCATCGAGCTAAAAACTATTTTTTCTAGAAATATACAGGCCAAAAATCCTTTATATCTGAATAAATATGTCACATAATGTAAGGGCAGCAACAAAATGATAACACTTTGAAGGGAATTTCTTAAAGTAACTTATAATTATTAAAAAAAACATATGTCACAATGCTCATATTCCTGTTTTAAGTTGTTTTCTTTCTTAAAATTAACAGGTATGGCTTGTCAAAAATGTTTCATTGATTTTTAAATGACAATGGCCGTAGACATTCATGGAAAAGGCGCTTGTCAAAAAGCAGAAATGTTTGTTTCAGCTCATATTTTAAGTCCTAGAAAACAAAAATTAGTAATGCCGTTATGCCCACTAATACCCCTATTCCACACAGGCCACGAATCGCCCGAATCGCCCGAATCGCCACGAATTGATTTTCTTTTAATTCGGGGGGATTCGAGAGGTTTCATTATTTTTTTCTCCAATCGTGTTGTAGTACGAGTCATTCCCGATTCAGATACGATGTCGTTACGAATATTCAGTGGAATCGGCTCGATTCGGCTGGAATCGCGCAAGAATTCATTACGATTAGGGAAATAACATTAGAACATGCTGCACGAAAGTTAAGGAATCAGTTACGAATATGCCGAATGCAGCACGAATTGGGCACGAATTAACAGAAATCCGCGACGATTCGACACGATTCGCGAGATTTTCTCTCACGATAGCTATAAAAAAGGCCAAAACAGTTCCAAAATGAATGTTCCTCGTAAAGCAGCAGTAGAATTGATCTTGCAACTTGAGTGTTAAAACGGCTTCTTATATAGCTAGAAGAAAACAACTACGTTAAAGTCGAGAGGCCCTTGACCCAGACTCTTTGACTTGGAAAAATATGGCAGTTCGCCATTGGCAAAATCACCAGCCAGGAGCTACTGACTGATCCTGATTGTGCTCCAGAATCTGCCAAATCTGTTTCAACTTCTAGGACTGCTCACATGCGCGTGATAGGGTAATTAATCTTAGGGAAAATCCTTCTACAATCTCTTCCTTTGTTTTATTGCTTGGCTTAATCTCCCGATTCCCCACGAATGAGCTAAGAGTAGCTACGAATGCCCAAAACAATGCAAAAACGCCTCCGAATCGATTACGATTCAGTGACGATATCCAAGAATGCCTTGGGAATTTGGTACGAATCGCGCACGATTTTTCGAATCAGGAAATTCGTGGCCAAAGTTTTGAACAGTTCAAAACTTTTGAGCCGAATTCCCGATAGACCTACGAATTGCAAGAACTCACTACGGACTAAGCGAATCAGTTAAGATCTTCACGAACTAGGTACGATTCAGCCACGAATCCAAATATTTGTCAATTCGTGTCAATTCGTGGGATTCGGGGCCTGTGTGGAATAGGGGTATTATACCCCTATTCCACACAGGCCATGAATCGCGCGAATCGCCACGAATTGATTTTTTTATTGATTCGGGGGGATTCGTGAGGTTACTTTAAAAAATTCTCCAATCGTGATGTTCTACGAATCAGTCCTGATTCAGATACGATGTCGTTACGAATATTCGGGGGAATCGGCTCAATTCCGCTGAAATCGCGGAGAATTCATTACGATGAGCAAAATAACATTAGAACATGCTGCACGAAAGTTTAGGAATCAATTACGAACCAGTTAAGAATATGCGGAATGCAGCACGAATTGGGCACGAATTAACAGAAATCCGCAACGATTCGCCACGATTCGCGAGATTTTCTCTCACGAAAGTTATAAAAAAAGGCCCATACATGCTTCAGGGGCATCAGTTCCAAAATGAATGTTCCTCGTAAAGCAGCTGTAGAATTGATCCTGCAACTTGAGTGTTGAAAGCAGCTACTTAAATAGCTAGAAGAAAACAACTACATTAAAGTCGAGAGGACCTGGCAATGACTCATTGACTTGGGAAATATGGCAGTTCGCCATTGGCAAAATCACCAGCCAGGAGCTACTGACTGATCCTGATTGTGTTATAGAATCTGCCAAATCTGTTTCAACTTCTAGGACTGTTCACATGTGTGTGACGGGGTAGTTACTATTAGGGAAAATCCCTCTATTATATCTTCCTTAGTTTTATTGCTTGGCTTGATCTCCCGATTCCCCACGAATGAGCTAAGAGTAGCTACGAACGCCCAAAAACGCCTCCGAATCGATTACGATTCAGTTACGATGTCCAAGAATCAGTTACGATGTCCAAGAATGCCCTAGGAATTTGGTACGAACCACGCACGATTTTTCGAATCGGGGAATTCGTGGCCAAAGTTTTGAACAGTTCAAAACTTTTGAGCCGAATTCCCGATAGACTTACGAATTGCAAGAACTGTCTACAGACTGTGTGAATCAGTTAAGATCTTCACGAACTGAGTACGATTCAGGCACGAATCCAAATATTTATCAATTCGTTGCAATTCGTGGGATTCGGGGCTTGTGTGGAATAGGGGTATTTGGTACTAATCAGTATTGAGCTGTTAAGGTAAATGTCGTGCTCAAAACACAAAACAATAACTGCGTAAGGCTCAAATCAGGGACATCTAGATCTCAAGTTGCGCACCCTACAACTGAGCCGATAGATAAAGCAGGACTATGATAAGCGGAGTTGGTTCTTATCATATAGGCGACTAATGGATATTCAGGCAAGTATGCACATGTGTATAGTCATACTAGAGCATCCACAGATCACATATGCAAATAAAGTGCGTAGCTAAAGGTTCAGACACAAATAAATATAAACACCATTTGTCGAATTGGTCATAAACTTGGTGGAAGGTATCAGGCAATTTGGAGGATCAGAACTGCTACATGTAAAGGTGTTCTAATCAATATCCAAGATAGACGCCATCGCAGCTGAAATTCTTCAGACGATATCTCCATCCAAACCATAACAGAATCTTGGCGGGAGGAATCGGATCAACATGGAGATTCAGAACAGATAAATTGCACTGTTCTGATATCCATGATGACAGCCTTCTTCCTCCCCGGTCCCGAACCATATATCGGCCTCGGCGTTACAAAACCAGTCTTCGGGGTTTCCGATAAAGTGAGGTTTCAACCAGTCTCCGCTTTCAGCTACAGAGACTAGCTAGAAAATTCCGTGAAATTTCGCTCGAAGCGAGTCTAGATACGATGCTTTCCAATAAGCGAATAATAAAGGCGCTGATCAGACTGCGCTTATGCGCAGGCTGGTCTGCGCCTTTGTTGTTCGCAAAACCTCGAGGACAGGTTTTCTCTTGTCGATGCCCATATTCATAGCGTGAGGCCTCAGTGTACGCATAGACATTCAGAATTGCTAATTTAAAATTATTCTGTTCTGGTTTCCAAGATGGTTGCACAGATTTAGATAAACACAAATTTTCAACGTACAATTGCATTTGTTTTCTTACCCATAATTTTTAGCATATGTTTTGGGTGCTGAAAAGAACCGTCTCGTTGAGACGGTTCTTTTGAGTACCCGCAACATATAATTAGAAAATTATTTCTGTTACGCACTTCTAACTACAGTCCTGTGGTTGCCATGCCAGCGGACAACTCCCATATTTGTACTTATCTGAGATATTGATGAGTGACATTTTGGATATAAAATCGGGTGCGATAATTATTATGGCTTGCTTATTGTATCCATACATACTGATGGGTGGACGGAAGGATTGACAGAAAGAGTTAGCCTGACTACTACAGTAAAACCTGTGTAAAACGGCCACCCTAAAAAAGACCATAAACTGGTATTCAAGGCAGATTGTCGCTTAATGCAGCATTCTGCAATACTTTCGACCTTCATTCAGCAACCAGTTGTCATTAAGACCTTTGTTTTGTCTATTTTTGAGTGGCCGTTTTACACAGGTTTTACTGTATAGGGCTCTGCCAGCGAATGTTAAAGCTGCATAGTCTGTAACTTTTGATCTTTTAATTTTAGAACTAATGTTTCTATTTTTCAAGAACACAGTAAAAAAACTGAAATTCAGGTATACATTTTACCAATTTCATGAATCTTAACAACTTATCAGTATCAAAACAATGGTATTTATGTTAAAATAAGCGGTCTATAATTATTGGAGGGGCGCAAATAATTACAAACAAGAGAAAAACACAATAATAAGAGAATTCACTTTTCCGTGCAGTTTTCAGCTATAGTGAACAGATTTATTGTGAAAACATAGCTTAATTCTACGTTTACAAATGATTTAAAAAGAAAATAAAAATTTTCGAAAATGTTCATAGTTGCAGACCTAGTCTCTTTACTGGCTTTAAGTTTCTGAGTTTAAAGCTGCATAATCTGTAACTTTTGATATTTTCATTTTAAAAATAATGTTTTATTTTTCAAGAACACAGTAAAAATACTAAAATTCGGGTATATATTTTACCTTTTACGTAATAATTAACAAATTATTAGTGCCAAAACAACAGCATTCATGTTAAAAATACACTGTCTAGAATTATTGGAGGGACGCAAATAATTACAAACAAGAGAAAATACACCTGTTTTTATAAGATAATTCACTTTTTCATGCAGTTTTCAACGTTAGAAATAAGATTTATTGTGACAACGTAACTTTATTCTACTTTTGCAAATGATTTAAAAAGAAAATATTTTTTTTTCGAAAAATGTTCATAGTTACAGAGTATGCAGCTTTAAGGTAAACTACATGTACTCCTACTGAACGAAACTTTTCTCTGATATAATCTCCCTTCTGAGCTGTAACTGATAGCCCCACCAGGATGATAGAATATTAGAAAGTAGGACTCCAGTTAAGTGTTTTTTTAAGTTGCATATTTTTTTTTTAATTATCACTTAGACGGGGTCCAGTCTAACATTCAACGGACAACTACTGCTGGTTCTCAAGGTAGGCTAGGTACATGTACTAGGATACTGAGGGGTGTTGAAAAAGTAAATTGAATGTTGTAGTTACCACACACGCCATCATCACAAATTTCGTTTTCTGAGCAGTCGCTTGTTACCCCGCATTCGGCTGAAATAAATGCAGAAAGATGACGGCTATAAGTGAGGGTATGGATGGGGGTGGGGGGGGTCTGGTATTCACTATCTATTAAAAACTTAGCCCATTATTTATCTTATTAAAATTTTGGGTTAATCATTAAAATAAGACCAATTATTCATTAACAGTAAGAAAGGTGGCAAAGAAATCTGATTATTCACTATTCATTAGTTTTTTCTTCAATTCATTAAAAAAATATGATAATTCATTATTTTTAAGGCCCCCATTATTCATTATTCATTATTTTTTAGCTCATTATTCACTATTCATAATAAAAAAGGGTCAATATTCACTAATCATTATATCCCATCCAGAACCTCATAAGTTTCTGCACATGCTCTTAAAATACGACTTGGGTGAATTTAGTATATTTACATTTTTGTACTTGGGCCATCACTTGAATGATTCGTTAATTATCGCATATTCTCAAAAGCCTCTTTTAAACACCCATCCCGACGTATCCAAGCGGGGCTAGAAGTCTACTGTAGATTCGGAAATTGTCGCGAGAATTTTGTTTTCGCGAATATTAAAAGACATATTAGTGATGTGAAAAAATTGCGACTAAGGCAAGATTTACCAATATCAATAAACGACAGAGTGATTTTGCCATTTCGCGAGGGTTTTATATTTACGAAACTTCGCATATGCGAAGTTTCGCGAAAATAAAGTCCTCGCGAAAATTTCCGAATTTATAGAATCTTTCTTTTTGCTATACTCATATTATATATGCGAATAGAAATGGCTCTGGCGAGTCTGTGCATATGCACAGGCTCACCTGAGCCTTCGCTGCTTGACAATGCGATAGGTACATGCACTGTAAACTCGCAAACTTTCGCGAGAATTTCATTTTCGCGAATAACGTTAAAAGACATATTTGCGACGTTAAAAATTCGCGACTAGGGCATATTTTACCTTCATCAGTAAATGACAGAGTATTCTCGCCATTAAGCGAAGATTTTATTTTCACGAAACCTCGCGATCGCAAAAATAAAACCCTCGCGAATATTTCGGAATTTACAGTACCTAATAGTCATGTGCTGACTCAATAATTGACACTAACATATCTCGTATTTACTTACATGTACTATACTAAAGTATTTGAAACGGGCATTTTTTACCTGGCGTAAATATTAAACTACATGTATCGTGCATTTCATAGCATTAACCCTTTGTAAATTCCTGCACACCGGGTAAGGATATCTGAGATTTTACCTTGAGATAAAAAATCTTATCTTACCCATGCGATCTTACCCAGGACGTCAAGCAACGTCGTCATGTGGAATTGCATCTTAGCGTATTCAGCGTCTTCTGGAAGCTCATTTTAAAATAAATACATGTAAATAAATTTAAAAAAAAACAGTGGTGAGCAAGAAAAAGAATCCATTATTCGTGTGATAGAAGGATAGAAAAATCCGTCCCTCGGGATAACCGTTTGTCATCACTCGGCAAACCTCGTGATGTCAAACGGCGATCCTCGGGACGGATATTTCTATCCTACCCTCACACTCATGATGGATTATTTTACTCTTAGACAGGCACTTTGGCAAAAAGTGAAGCCGCATCTGCACTGTTGGCTAAGACAAAATCTATATAAGGTCGCCAAAATTTGATCTACTCTTCCCCTCTTCCCAGCATAGATCCAGATACAAAATTTTATTTGCGTAAAATTTTAATTATTTTCTTACCCTTAATTTAAACATGTGTTTTGGGTGCTCAAAAGAACCGTCTAATTGAGACGGTTCTTTTGAGTACCCACAACATATGTTTGAATGAGAAATAAAGAATATAATATTGCAATACACACTTTTATCTGGCGGCCGGCTCCCTACAATGTATCTATGCCAGTTTGTTCAAAATCCATCAGCTGGTTCAGAAGTTTATGTACGGAAATCCTAGTTTGGACATTTTAACGTGCCGATGTGACCTTGAAAATTAGGTCAATGTCACCAATTTATATATTCTTTCCCTTCTCCCAGCAATGTGTCTATGCATGTTTGGTCGAAATCCATCCACTGGTTCAGAAGATAATGCACGGACACCCTATTTCGTAAAATTAAAAGTGCCGATGTGACCTCGAAAATTAGGTCAAGGTCACTAAACTTTGATGTAACCTTTCCCTCCTCCCACAAGTTTGGTCAAAATCCAATACATAGTTCAGAAGTTATCGCACGGAAACCATATTTCGGACATTTCAAAGTGCCGCAGTGACCTTGAAAATAAGGTCAATGTCACCAAAATCTAACAAATTAGTTCTTCACTCCCAACAATGTATATATACAAGTTTGGTAAAAATGCATCCGCTGGTTCAGAAGTAAACGCACGGAAAAGAAGCAATGTGGACGCTGACGCTGAGGCCGACGACGACGGGATCCGCACAAAAAACAATATGTCCCCCAACCATCGGGTTTGTGGGACATAATTGGGCGGGTCATGGACAAAGTCTTATTACCTACCCGTTGGGTCACACGTTTCACCATCAGGCCCGCATATATACCCTCCGAAACAACACTCAATTTTCTCAAAACAATCTGCAACGATAATTTAAACCACATCTCAACTAGCATGTCTCCTTTTTTTGTTTTGATGCTTTATCACGGGTGGGCATCAGCGGAACTACCGCGAAATCGCGTCAACGTAAATTTGTTCCTTCGTCACATCCGGGACCTTTCGCGGTAGTGGCAACATCACGGAAAAGCCAAACAAAGGTAGGTACTCTCGCTTGTTTTGATTTTTTGTAAAAGAATGGGCTAACTATGTAAAAATATGGCAATGCTATTCCATGTAGATATGATTTATCTTGGTAAACAGGCCAAACGTGGTGTTGAAAAAAGCTTTGCTTTGAGACGAGGACCGTAACCAAATCGAACACAGAACGGGATTTCTTCAGTTCTGTGTATAAACGAAGAAAGTATGCAGATGTTTTACCAGTTTTAACCCAGAACAAGCGCATTTTACACATGGCATGTACATAACAGCCCTTATTCTTTCTTCGGACGTAAAAAATCGAACCGATCATGCTCTATGAAGGAATGGTGCCAAAGTTTTCAGGCACAATAGCGCCTGCGCCATTGCGGTAGTTGTAACGTCACGCTCTAGTTCCTTGGATTATACCATGTCAGTACATGCAGTGCATGCAAGCGCGGTAAGAACTGTGTGTAATATCTACTGACACACCCCAAACCACCAACAATCCATCTCAAACGCTGCTTCCAGTGTACGAACTAGCACACTTACCCCTGCTCACCTCCAAGACCCCCTCAAAATTTAGCTCAGCCTTTTGCGCAGATGCGATACAGATGTACGCATCAGGTCTCGTCCACTGGCCCAAAATTGCTTGAAGTGTATATCATTTATCTGTGGTGTACCGAAAGGAGCAAAAAGATTGAGCGCCGATCTGACAAAAGGGTCCTTCGGGCATTTTAGCAGTTTTTTGTGTAATCAAAATTTCAAAAACGTCTAAATTTTCAAGATTTTGCATGTTCTAACAATAGACTCATATTACTTCTAACATGTATAACAATCAAAGACGCAAACATTTCTGATAAAATTAAGTGATACATATAATGCATGTTCCCGTGGCAACAGCTGTGCATATCGACTACACGCTTACTTGAAAACAGGGTACCTCATTTCAAATGCTTTTGTAAACACGCGATGTTTGTATGTGGGCTATTTGTGCAGTCTATGGAATTGCATACACATCAAATTTACAGAAACAAGAAGCACTCTTGAAATATTGCTCCTAGCATCTTTGTATAAGTGTCATATGTTAACACAATGACGTTAACGTCATAACGTAATTAACAACGTTAAGTGACGTCATGTTTAAAACACATCATGTTTACGAGTTTAAACGCTCATATCTTTGTTATTTGTAAAGATAATCTCTTCAAATTTTCTGTAATTGTTCACAATAGCTAGGTTTTTCTTTCCATGTAAATATCACACTTTTGCTTTTTATTGCCAGAAGGTCCCTTTTGTCAGATCTTGGCTCGATTAATTATAGTATATACCATAATTAATTATGGTACATACCATAATAAGATATGGCATATACATTAATTAAATGTAGCATATACCTTAATTTAATATAGCATATACCATAATTAAATATACTTGAAGTGTATATCATTTATCAACATGTATATTTTTGTTAGTACATGAGATATATACAGGTACGTATCGCAATAGCCTTCTTAATACGCTAAAGCTGACGTATCCAGCGGGGGCCTTAAGTTTTGGTCTTGTCTTTATCTACATCTATACTTTGCAGTGTGTGCGAGCAGCCGAAAAGTTCTGGTGAAACTTTAAAAGTGCGCAAGCTAATCTGAGTCGAGGCACATGCGATAAGTGAAACAATCTCATGTACTGACACATATTTACTTGTAGATAAATGATATATACTTAAAGTATTTACATCTGTACCGCATCTGCGCAAAATGCTGAGCTAAAGGTTATGGGGGTCTTTGAGGTGAGGATTTGGAGTGGGGCAGGGGTAAGTGTGCTAGTTTGTACACGGGGATCAGCGTTTGAGATGGATTGGTGGTGGTTTGGTGTGTTTCAGTAGATACTACAATATCACACACATTTCTCTCCGAGCCTGCATGCACTGCATGTACTAACGTGGTTTTCTCGAAGGAACTAGAGCGTGACGTTACAACTACGGCGAAGGCCCTACTGCGCCTGAAAACTTTGGCATAATTCCTTAAAGAACATGATCAGTTCGATTTTTTACGTGCGAAGGACGGATAAGAGCTGTTATGTACATGCCATGTGGAAAATGCGCTTGTTCTGAGCTAAGACTGGCAAAACATTTGGCATGCATACTTTCTTCGTTTTGACTTAAAACTGAAGAAATCCCGTTCTGGGTTCGATTTGGTTAGGTGTCTTATCTACAAACAAAGCTTTTTTTTCACACCATGTTTGGCCTGTTAAGCAAGGTAAATCATATCTTCAAGGAATAGCATTGCCAGTTTTTTACATAGTTAGCTCATTCTTTTACAAAAATCAAAACAACCAACATTTTTTAAGGTCGGCCCTTCATACATTTTGTACAATTATGTCAGGATGGTCCATTGTATATATTTAGGGCATCAGTATTTATGCTAAAACCCCCCGTTCCCCCAAAAATGTATTTCTTTCTCTGAAGATAGATTTTGTTTTTAGAAGCAAACAGTGCAGACCCAGATGAAATGCTGCATAATGCAGCATTTTATCTGGGTCTTCACAGTTTACCAAACAAGCAGTAGGGAGCGCAGTTGTCAGTGGTAGATTGCTTGACTCGAGACCGAGGGTTTCGGGTTCGAGCCTCACCGGCGTCACTGTGTTGTAGTCCTTGAGCAAGACAACTTTATCCTAGCTTAGTACTGGTTCAACCCAGAAAGACCCGCCCTGTTTAACTGAAAGATTGTTGATGGGACGTAAAGAATCAAATCAAACATAACAAATAAGCAGCTTAGGTTAACTCCCTCAACAGGATGTGGAAATACAATGCCCGACTTGTCCGTCCTTATCCTATTTCATTAAGAGCCATTTATTTTCACTAATTTAAGTTGAAACGACTCTATAATATTTTGATTAATTACTACAAACTCACATGTAGTATGGAAATCATGTAGATCCTGATCAGGTGGTTTCTGAAGAAGCCGGCAGATTTGGATCCTCACTGTTTACAAAAGAGTTTATATCTGTTTTACACATTGTTTCAGCAAAATTGGTGGTGGTTTGGTGTGTATCAGTAGATACTACAGTATTACACACATTTCTCTCCGCGCCTGCATGCACTAACATTGTATACTCCAAGGAACTAGAGCGTGACGTTACAGCTACCGCGATGGCGAAGGCGCTATTGAGCCTGAAAACTTTGGCACCATTCCTTCATAGAGCATGATCGGTTCGATTTTTTTACGTCCGAAGGAAGAATAAGGGCTGTTATGTACATGCCATGTGTAAAATGCGCTTGTTCTGAGCTAAAACTGGCAAAACATCTGCATTCTTTCTTCGTTTTGACATTAAACTGAAGAAATCCCGTTCTGTGTTCGATTTGGTTACGGTCCTCATCTCAAAGCAACGCTTTTTTCAACACCACGTTTGGCCTGTTTACCAAGATAAATCATATCTACATGGAATAGCATTGCCAGATTTTTACATAGTTAGCTCATTCTTTTACAAAAGATCAAAACAAGCGAGAGTACCTACCTTTGTTTGGCTTCTCCGTGACGTTGCCACTACCGCGAAAGGTCCCGGATGTGACGAAGGAACAAATTTACGTTGACGCGATTTCGCGGTAGTTTCGCTGATGCCCACCCGTGTTTATGTCCAAGTAACCAATTTGCCATTCATGTTGGGACAATTTACTTTCTTCCTCGATTGGGATAAAGAGTCTTGCTCAAGGACACAGCACAGCTGGCCGTTGTTTTAATGAATGGCCAGGCTTTGTATGTGTTGTATTGTCGTATTTTTTGACCCTGAAGTTCAAAGGTAGTGACCTATGCTAATTTTATCTCAGACCTGTGATCGATAGTTTTCGCCAAATATACAGGAATAAATTAGGTTTTCTGAAATTCAATATATTATAACGGTAGTGATATGAAGATATCGTCCGCCGTGGTGCAGTGGTCTAAGTCCAGACTCCTGTTCTAGAGAAGGCAAGTTCGAATCTCGCATGGAGTTTTATTTGTTTTCCAGTAAAATAGTTTCTATGTACTGACATGATGGAAAACTCTTTAAAACGTGAAAATGCTTAATTTTTGCGTAATTGTACATATGTATACGTGATGACATGTGCACAGTCGCTAGTAAATCGAGACTGATTCGCCTAAGAGCCAAGCTTGCTTGTCCGACATTCTTGGTTTACCAGCAACTGCAGTGATATCATGTGTATATCTACATTTACTTTACATAATTTGCACGCGCGCAAAAACATACAAAAAACATCATGTTCATGCTTTCTTATTTTTTCAGCGCATACAAACTTTTCTTACAGGAAAAAAAATGAAACCTCGTGAGATTCGAACCTACCTGCTATATGCTACGAGTCCTGCGCCTAAACCACTATACAATAGCGGACGATATTTTCCAACTGCTATTTACATCAGACATTTCATTTCAAATAACGTTATTAGTTCGTATGTTTTGCGAAAACTACCGATAACAGATCGGAGATAAAATTAGCATATGCCACGCCCTTTGAACTTCAGGGTCAAAAAATACGACAATACTATGAAAAATGGTGGTGAAATAGTGGCGAGTTCCGTTTCTTTCTTTTGTTACTTCATATACCATGTGTATACTGTGCAAATGTATGGTCTCGATTTTGATAAAGCCATTACCTATGATTAACTATATATGCATGTACTGATGGCTTAAAGTGGTGAGTTCCGTTTCTTTCTGGTGTTACTCCATGTAAGGTGCAAGTGTATGGTCTCGTATTTGATACAGCCATTAACTGCATTTATCAGTTACCTCTCATATTAACTACATTGCTGCACGTTGCCTGATAAACATTGTCTATATCAAGCATGTGCCTTTATCAGGTCATGATGACGTTGCACTTTTTGAATGACGTCGCCAATGACGCTTAATCGACACAAAAAATCGATCATTACGTCATATTCGCTAGTTTAAAGAGTGAATCAACTTGGTGAGCTGGTAAATAGAATACCAGGTTCGCGTCTTTTGATATCAAGTTTATCAGGCTCGGCTTTGAGATTGCATGTTTAATCGCTCGGCAAGCCTCGCGATGTCAACAAGCGTTCTCAAAGCCTTGCCTGGTGAACTTTTATATCAAAAGACACTCACCTAGTATTCTCTATGTATTGCCAGACAACATTTACCTGAGAAATATGAATATCCAATAGCCTTTCACCCAATCTTTGGGAATCATCGTGAAAAGTATGCTTTTGAATGTGGTACATTTACTTATCTGAAAGCAAGAATTATCCAAATATTTGGTTGCCTAATGAATAACAGTTTGTCATTAGCATTCAAAAGATGTGGGTTCGAATCTGGGACCTTTCAATTTATAATTTGTAATGATATTTTCCCTTAATTGTTCGTTTGTCTTGAATTTTGCATAAGTGGATATTTATCGCATGACGTCGCGTCTGCGAGTAAAATAACACCATGCAATAAAATCGATAAACCACTAGTGGTTTACAGATTAGTAACGTACCATAATGACGTCCATTATAACGTTGCGTAAAATGGAAAAAAATTTTGACGTTTTCACGCCAAAAATGCGATTTTTAAGTAATTTCAATGTCATGTGATAAATATAATCTAACATTCGTGCTCCTGTATTATTGAATTTATTAAATGCTTTGGCAAAAAACAATAAAATGCTTGGCAAGCCTCGCATTTTATCTCTTTTTCCCAACTCGTTTGATAAGTTCAATAAAACATGAGCACTCATGTAAGATCCTCTATTTAATGTGAATCTTGCATACGTTTATGCATCAAATGCACACATAGCACAATGTTTCAATAAGCCTTATTCATAAACAACCCTGAGGAAACCTATGCAATAATGAATACATATTAAGCAATTAAATACAAATGAAAGATGTAAAATTATGCACGAGATGACGTAATCTAAACGAATGCACACATTTGACAATTATATAATATATATAAGGATGCTTTTTCCACTGTTCGACCCACTAGGCCATCAGTCATTTGAATTAATGAATCCACATTATATTCATAATCTTGGTCAAAGTATGAGCCAGGTTGGAGTACTTCACGAAAACGCACGAACATCACGAAGATTTCAGCGGATTTCAGCGGAAATTAATCAGTCTCAGGTGAATGTTGTCAGGCAATACTGATGATTTAGTCGTGAGTTATGGCATAAGGTACAAGTTTATTGTCTCGTTTTTGATGAAAAAAAATAGAGATGCCACAAACAAAAGCTCAAAGTCATTAATAATTGGGCCTTGTCATGACACAACCTATCATCGGAGTTTCTGACATAGAGAGACTCAAACTAGTCCCCTCAGCTACAGAGACATACAATGTGAAGTGATATTCCATTCGGCTTTAAATGGGTTCGATACGCCGATGGCATCAATGACTTACTAAATCTGCATCCTCCACTGACTGGGTTGAACTTGTAACATTCGTCACATTTGCATTTGCCGTTGTAACAGCCTTCGTGTTCTCTTCGGCAACGCATCATGTCACAGGGGCAAACTATAATGTAATATACATGTACGCTACTTCATAAAAGGTTAACATGTATGCTTAAATATTTACATTTTCAAAGCATAAAGGAAGCGAGTAGAACCAGGAAATACATTACAATACAATACCAAAAACAATTTTCATAATTAAGGCCACTAACCCTAATGCAAAACAATCATAATACAGTATTATCGAGGAATGTTTATGCATAGATTAAAATTATACTTTCGTTATTAATGCTTCTGAATGGACTGTAAAAATATTTCTAAATGCGCAAACTTTTTGTACTATAAATTGTAATCATGGTCCGCACGTATGTTTTGTTTTTGGTGTTCTCTTTGAGACGGTTATTTTGAGCACCAACAACAAATGTCAAATGTCTCGGCCAAGAAATGAGAAAACCAATGTGCAAGCTTTTTGAGTATAAAATTGTGATCATAGACCGTTCATATGTTTTGGATGCTCAAAAGAAACGTCTCCTTGAGAAGGGTCCTTTGAGCATCCACCACACATGTATAAAAAAACAATTTTAAACTGGCGGTCTATTTTGTGGAAATTTTCGGGTATCTCATATTTTAGTCTTATGACAAGTCCACTCTTGTTTATTCTGATATTACAACTTTTAAAAAAATCAATCGGTGCTTATTAGGGACATGTGACAACATCTGCTCCGCCTAAAATAACCCCAAACGAATGACGTCACTCAAGCAAAGGCCAATATAAGATTGAGTCAATAAGTATTTACAACTTGTGGGCGGTTAAAAAATGAAGTTATTTTTATTACTGATCTATAGCAAACCAAAAATGGCTTTCAGATGAGCATTTTATGTCGAATATGTGTCTTGTAAATGTTAAAATTGCTGGAAAATTTCAAGTCAATATCTGTATTTGTTACAAATTTATAACACTTTAAGTGTCGAAAAATGTCCCAAGTGTAACGGCTTTTGCGTGACATTTTAAGAAAACTATTATGTTTTGATGAGCATTTTACAAAACTGAGAAGTTCAGAAGCAAAACCATGTATAGGTACATAAACTCCAACAATCAGAGTGTAGATGGCTCAAAATATAATACTTTATTACAGTAATTTTGACACTTTCATAGTCCGAGGAAACTGCTACCAGAAAACTTTGCAACACACAAGACATAATTTTTGGAAAGATCTTGTTCTGATTTGCTAAACATAATCTCTGGTAATTCCAGTTTTCATATATGATACAACTGATGTTAGAGCCTTTTAGAAAACATATAATTATCATTGTGTAGTGTGCATTCATATCTGTTAGTATGATAAGTATCATGACCCAAAAGTGTCCAAAGTGTAACATTTTGTGTTTAAGTGACTGTATGTTTTCTACATTCCTCTGTAGCACATATTCTGTCCCACATTTCAAAGAAGCTAGATAACCAAAATTGGCATACACTGGTTTGAAACTTCTGGAAAGCTATAGTTTTACTGGGGACTTAAATTTTATCCCAAGTGTAACGCTTTTATAAAGAATTGGTACTTCAAATTGTCTATGTACAAAACAGTTAGACAGAACATATTAACTGATGCCTGAGTTAATATTTCAGATAAAACAGTCCTTCCTTGATATGTTCTGTTATTCTGATGCATATAAGCATTAATGATAGTCTGAAGTTTTGTGCCATTTATCTATGACTGAAAGGCTTCATACAGTTATCATTCAAGCTCAAGTAGCTGAGCCTTACTCCAAGTTCACATTGTGGAACTTGTGATTTTAATTTTCCATTTGCCATGCCATTTAAGAAAGAAAACAATTCATATCTGAATAACAATTCGTCTTGAGAAATTTTGATATGAAAGACAAGTGTCCAAAGTGTAACAATTTTCCATTGTTTATAGTCCTTTGCTTCCATCATTTACTGATTTATTATTGTTTTCTTAAGGGGCTAAAAGTCATTTTAGAAAAGTATTACATATGCAAAATTATAAAATCAGACGTATTTATCGGTGAAAAACATCCTTTTTATAACAGAAAATATCATCTTTAGTCATATTGCTTATAAATTTCTATCATGTATTAATATATTTTATAGAAATAATACGAATTTCTACAGTTAAACCTGTCTTAAACGGCCACTCACAAAAAAGACAAAAATAGGTTTTCGATACCAATAATCGCTTAATGCAGGTCAAAGGGAGCATTCAGCAATACTTTCGACCTTCATTCAGCTACCATCTGTCATTAAAATCTTCGTTTTGTCTATTTTTAGTGGCCGCTTAAGACAGGTTTTACTGTAATGATAAATCGCTGAACATTATTGTCAATAGCATACTGTTCGAATGTGTATCACTTAAGGATATGATAATAATGTAAAAACAGAGAAATGAGCATGAAAATGCTATAATTGTAAAATTTAATTCAAACCGTTACACTTTGGACACAATAACTGATCATATAAGACACTACATATTTCTTCAGCATAGTCTAAATTGGTAAAAAAACATACCACTTTAAGACCGATCTGACTGTAATATATGAAAAAATATTTATTCTAAGACTTGTAGAACTTGAATTTAATATACCGTAGATGTTCAACTACGTTTAACCTTGGACCCCTTTGAAGCAGTGATTTTTATAATAAAAGATAGAAAGAGACTAAGCTTATATAAGGGTTGTGTTATTTAATAACATTAAGGGCCACGTAGCGCAGTCGGTAACGTGTCTGGCTACAGATGCCAGTTTCACTGCAGATCCAGGGGTCGCTTGTTCGATCCTAGTCCGGTCCCATACTTTCTTGGAGATTGATCATGAAAAAATTTACAAGCGAAAGTATGTGCACGAAACACTGGTTAACCGCTTGTTTACGCTTGTCCAGGATAAAATGTGGTTAGGTGAACTGACCGCCCCACCATGACCTTAGCTGTTGACTGGGGACGTAAAGCAACAAAACAAAACAAAAAAAAAACAATAACATTAAGTTTGATTATCAAAATGAGATAAATACAAAACATCTTTATAATCATACATTCATGCTTGTTTCTTTAGAATGATGAAATTGTTCCAAGCGTAACGCCCTAGGAAAAAGTAGTTAATGTTAATTCAAAATTTCAGCCAATGCAGCATAGTAGTGATTTTACCATTTGATGGGGAAGCTGAGAGCAGTATATGAATCAAACTGTTTTATTTTCTCAAAGATACAAATGTACACATGAATATGATAGCTTACTGGGGTAATGGTAGTAAAATATGTGCTTTGCAGAGATATTAAAACTTGTAAGTTTTCCAAAATATATCAAATAAAAAGTATTTAAGTCAGTGTCAAGCCTTATCTATGAAATAAAGTCACAAGAATGCATTTTTTATGATATAATTTATAGATTATTTGAATAAGAAAACTACACGTAGAATATGAAAAATACATCCAAAAGATAGAATAAAATTACAATTATTCAAAAACAGCATCTGAAATACATGTTCCCACCTATATTGTTATGCACTAAAATGGTTCCACCTTTTAAAAAGATATAAAATACATGCACCAGTTAAAAATAACTTTTGACTCCTAATGTCACGCTTTGACTTCATTTTTTTAAATCTCCCTTGTCTATATACTGTCCATACAGACACTGTATGACAATCAGACACTGCAGACCAACCCACGGCACCGCAAGGAAGAGATACGGAATACTAACAGTCACAAGACAGCAAGAAGACAATTAAAGTAAAGCAGCCAGCTCTCTCTTCCTCAGTGAGGGGATTGCAAAACTAGTACAATAAAACCTGTGTAAAACGGCCACTCAAAAATAGACAAAATAAATGTTTTTAATGACAGCGGGTAGCTTAATGATTGCCACGAGACCGAGCAGTCATGTGCTTGAGGCCAGCATCAAAACACCAAAAGAAATACTGTTTTGTAAACAAACAGGCTTGTATATATTGCATACGAAGTGAGGATTAGTTGAAGGGGCCACTTAGAGCCGCTTTGTATGTTTATTTTACCTCAAAAACCAATTTTATGTTTTTTAAACAGCACCCGTGGTTGTTTACAGGCTGATGACGTCTGTATTTAGTACGTCACAGCACCGTAGTTACTGACTGAGTCGGTGTTTATGTAAACATTTTACCATTTGAAGAATGACTCAAAATATCGTCAAAAACATCATTGGTAATGTGGCATTGAGCTATAAAGTCAATCCAGCGATAGAAATATTCCTAATATAACAGAAAACTACATAAATTCGCAAGTTTTCACTTGTCGACATGGGTATCTGCAATGCTTATTTAAATATACGTCACGTTGTATGGAAGTGTTTTGATTGGCCAGATATTCTTTTCTAATCGGAAGGGCTTGGAGCTAATCGGAATATGTCGGGAAAACTTGGCATAAAATTAGCTATAAATTCAACAAAAATGCCCGCTGGGTAGACATGTGGTTCACAAACACGAGCCGCAAGAGCTTTCCATGACCAGGACCATGAGTAAAGCATAGAGGTTATTTGAATTTATCGAGTTTTGTTTATCAGGCATGTCGGCTAATATACATGAATATTTTAACTGCTGTCATTAATTCTATTTCCTTCTGAGTAATTTATCGAAAATTTTGCATGTAGCGTTTCTTTTGCCCGTCAGTAAAGCTAAGTAGACACTTGGTCGGATACTCCGTCCATATAACGTGTGAGCTTACCACATGCGCCATCCTCACGACATATTTCATCTGGATTACAACCATCATTGTCTACGCAGTCATCTGAATAGAAAGATAAATAATAAACTTTCATAGGTATGAGGGCGGGTAGAAAAATCCGATCCGGGGATTACCGTTTGGCATCACGAGTACATGACTTTTCGTATGCCTCGTGATAGACTAGCCTCGTGATGGTAAAGGTTGATTCCAAGGGACGGATTGTTCAACCCTCACTCATACCTTAACCCATATAAGCCTAGCCATTTATGGATCATCGGCAAACAGTGCGAACACAGATCAGACACCGCATTATGCGGCGTCTGATCAGGATCGTCACTGCTTGCTTACAGTTGCTTAAAATATGAAAAAAGAGAAAAATACCACTCACACCCCTAAACTTGAAAAAGGACTTGATGTACTAACAAGGGTAGGAAATTTCATTTGGCTTCAATGGGTTTATTAGGTTTCTATTGTTCCATACTTTTCAATTTCCGTAAGTTTACTCCTAAATTAGCCCACATTGTACAGTCTGCATAGGCATAACACACATTACGCAGTTACGCACTTGCGTATTGAAAATTGTACGCATTCGAAGGATATCATAAAATGTGGAAATGGGGTTTCCTATACCACGAGGGACCTCTCTTAAAATAAAGAATTAGCTCCCAGAGGGAGCAAATTCTTTCCTTTAAGATAAATCCGCATTTTGAAAGAGGACGTAATTGGTGTGATTGACTGTTCCTTTCAGTTGTCTCCCTTTGATGCGCGTAGATATATCAGAGTTTTGGCTACGCCATTGGTCTGGGCAAGTTAACACAGATGAAGGTGGGATACGGCAATAAATCTAGCACAACTTTCCATCCCACCCACCTCCCTCACACCACCATCCAAAGGTTTTCTCTATAACTGTAAGTGGGCCAGAAAACCATGTTCAATGTGTTCATTTTCAGAGGAATGTAGACTTTTTATATTTATTTATTTATTTCAATATTTAGTTATCTTTTATTAAAGAAGACAGCACATTTAGCGACCAACGCTTGTCCACTATGTGTACTTCTAAAATATATTTACACGATATATAAGTGCTTCCCTCTAGAACATATTTACATAAATACATATACACAAGTGTGTTCCCTCTAAAACATAGTAAAAATGTACATTAACACAAGTTCGTTTATCGAAAACATATTTACATATATGCACAAGCGCGTCTCTCTAGAAATATTTACATATACACAAGTAAAGCATATAATAAAACATAAGATATGATTAGTATTAACTATCATATAAAACATTACATGTAACATTTGGTATAATTTTGGTCTGGAATGGTCATATATTTATTTTGCGGTAGCAAATTCAGCATTAAGGCGATATATCATCGGAGCTGTACCTGTATATGATGTTTGCAATGATTATCGTAAAACTAAAAAAACATGTGTTAGTGTAGGCCCCTGTGTAACCCTTGTGCATTTTTGGTTTAAAGTTTCAAACATATCTTTTGTAGGAAAATGTATCCTGTTTAAGAAAAAAGATGTTTCCATTTTTTCTTTGCTGTTTTAACGTCACGGCGACGTCACAAATTGATGTACCCATTTTTTGCTTATTTAGGATTGGAAATCGAGTGCTGTGTATTTCAGCTGGCATAAATATGTCCTGTTTGATCAGTTGTGGTAATATTACTGGTGACATGTTGTATTTGGAGCAGAACCTTTGACTAAGAATTTTAAAAAGGTTACATTGAATTCAAAATGATGTCAGTACAAGAAAGAAATGACGTCAGAATCAAAATGATAAGTCTCAAGATGGCATTAGATCACGAGATGCTAATAATCCCTCCTCCCCCACTGCAGGAATAATGTACACTATGATTTACTGAAACTATATTATATAAGATGCGAATTGACACAGGTTAGCTCTCTGACCTGTAGCAACCATGTTATCTACGTTACCCTATTATAGTTATTAATACTATCGAACAATTGACAAGTTATGTATTATTATTATTGATCGACATGCTGAATGCCTTATAAGCATTTATCTAAAAGCAGCAAACAACCAGTATGCGTTTAAACAATATACCCCTACGATATTACAGTTATTTATGTTACTTTCTTCAAATGTATTACTACTTTATACTAAATGGGCTGCCAAAAGGACCTACAAATATGGAGTTTTGTATACCATAACTTTCTAAAACCACATTATATAAGCCACAGAATAATTTATGATAACTCTATAGTGGTTCCAGCCTTACTCAGACTTTATGACGGCTCTGACGTAAAGCTTTAATCGGTGGGTTGGTGCCTGATGCTTATCTGTAGCTGGACCCACCGTGGCTCAACTTGAGGTTTTCTTTCGTCTGACTATCTGTGAGTCATGAGCCCTTTTCTGTGTTTCATCTTGGTGTGTTAATTTGATTAGAGTGTTTCTCCATGAGGATACATTGCATTAGATAGATGGCCTCCATGCGAGCTGAACATTTCTTGTACTTTAACAACAGCAGAATCTAGGGCGAAAATTTGGTACCAGTTAAATTCATTTAAGCCCCCCCCCCCCCCCCCCCGGTGGCTTAGGCTGCTGTCCGTTCTAAGGCGGTGGTTCTGTTGTTGTTGACTTTGTGGGAGTCTTTAATTGTTCTATGTTTTGTTGTACGTTGCTTTGTGTCCGTTCTAGTATTACAATCATCTTGATGGGGAAGAGAGAGCTGGTTGCTTTGCTTAAATTGTCTTCCTGATGTCTCGTGATGGTTGAGCGGCTCTTCCTCACGGTGCCACAGGGTTGTCTGCGGTGTGTGATTGTGGTATTTCCTAATCGTACTCACTTACTATTACCATCCAATTGCATTATTTCCTATGCTACCTTAAAATAATAGGAAATCCTATCAATTTGTTCCTTATTCTTACATGTAAATATAATTTTTTAATTGTAAGCAAATGACTAACAGTATGATTTTATCAAATCAAAGGACCTATTATTATTGGTATTTACGTTACTGTCTTTTGAATACATTACCTTAGAGCAAAAACAGTATATATGCGTTTACACTGCTAGTTGTTTGGTTTTTTTGATTTACTGCCATTTAATTACCATTAATTGCCATTAACTGAAAATAATAACAAAGCATGTATGATTAAAGTGAAGTAATTTGAACCTAAATAACATAAAACGTCATTTTAAGTCGGTCTGTTATATCAAATATATAAACACCTTATTTTGAAACTGCTACATTGTAACTTATAATCCATTAATGTTTCTTAACTGCTTAATGATATCTTTTATCTCACTAATACCCATGTATTTGCTTCTTTTTATATATGAAAAGATATATATTAAAGACGATTTTCTTCATTTTTGATGACACAGTAATACTTTAGAATGAAGTAGTTTTAAGCTACTATTATCTATCACACATTGTACAACAACTATATTGATACAATTCAAAGACCAAAAACTTACTCAGAATTCGTTTAAAATTTATTTCAGACTAAGGTCAAAATCGAGAATTGAAAATTTAAAACGGGCTTTAATCCCTGTCTTTTGAAAAAAATGAGGTGTTTTAGAAACTTAACGATTTCCCCCACATATGGCACACGTCAAGCCTATTCCTACGACATCTAAAGGATGTCCAGATTGGTGAGGTAATATTACCATTTATGTTGGTAAAATGCATAACAAGAGAATTTTAAGAAGAATATTACATTATTTTTATTATCTATTCTGTATTATATAGTTCTAAAATTGTGTGAAGCATTGAAACAGAACCGAACTTGCTCGAAAGGTTCATTGTCATCATACATTTGAAAGGAATAGGATTATTGCTCAGAAAGGTTCGCCGGCAGTGTAAGAATTACATATATATTATAGCCATTGCTAGATTTCTTGACTCAAATACATTACTGGTTAATTTGTTTTGCATTACTTAGTCTTATAGTGGAATTTTGTTTCAAATAATATCATTTTTATATTTAGCCTATCAAATGTGAACATTATGATTGAAACAAATAAAAGGAGCAAACCCATTTGATATTGGTACTTTGCAAGTGAGTCTATCATTGGCGACAGTGTTGATTCTGTGTAAAGTGTCCTCTCAATGCTAATATTTGCTAGAACAGTAAACAACTTTGTCTGCTTCTTTTGAATCTATATCCTGGCGAGTTTTCAACTCATTATATTGCTTGATGCACATATTACACTTTGTTATTAATGAGTCCATTTACTATGTAAACAAGGTTTTGGTAAAGTTTTGTCAAAACCACTTTCTGTTTAGGTATATAGGCATGTATCGCTAAGACTAAGTCAGATCCCATCACTGCCCTTTTTTAATATTTCACTTTTCTATCCAGTTTTCAAAAAGAGCATTGTAAAATCTATTTAACGATAACATGAATGTCACCTGGACAAATTTGGTCATACATAATTTTGGCTGAAAAAGTTTCATCTAAATTGGTATCTAAGCAACAATTTACCTGTTTCGTTGGTTATGATCATATCTAGTGTGATCATTGCCATTAAGTAAAACGCACCACTATAACCAATTTTCTTTTCTATTCTTAAACAGTATTATTGGCTGAGCAAGTGATCAGAAGTACTTAGTTGATGTAGTTGACAGTTTCATTAATTAACCAATGAAAGCTTAGCATGCTGAATATAAACTTAAATCAATTTAAAAGCTTGAGTAATGCCTAACCATCTGAATACGCACATTGATGTCAGAATACAAATTGATTTGAAGTCTCTTAAAAACTATAACTGATATTACAGATAGTTATAATGCACAATATCTAACTACCTCCCCAAAACATTTAGTAATTTGAAGGGTTATTCTTTTATGGCAAATGAACCTAAATATACATTGATACATAGAATCTTGCCTGTATCATGTATTATTTTGCTATTTGGTCACTCTCTAGCCACGCCTCTAACTGGTTTCTATCTCCGTTAATTTTACAAGAGACTGGGATATTGCATACCATGCGGCGATACAGTGACTGAATAGCTGAATAATAACTGAGTATACTTACCCTTAATTTGAACAACTGTAAACTGGTACTAATATCATTGCTTTTGAATAAGTGATTAAAATTATTTCAATTCGACTGAGATTTCTTCAGTTAAATATTAAAAAAACTCTAATCTCACCATGATATATAAGCGTCTTTGATTCCACTTTGGATAAACATCATGACTTATGATATACTTTATTTAGTAATATATGTTATTTTAACAAAATAACAGAAAATGGAAATGTATCCTTCTAAGTACTGTTACTTGAGGGCTATCATTTTCTTTGTTTATAAGACAATCTATAATTTTGGGCAGCTCATTATAGATATGAAAAGTTAAATATATTATTTTGCAAATGTAGATGTGCATGGATAATTAATACGAACTTAATACAACTTGATAACTATTTTTTCAAGCAAACTTGAATCTTGATATCAATTAAATAAATGCAACCAGTTTAGATGATATAACATACCATATGACGTATGATATCAGGAATTAAGCAATGCTTATACAGTCTTGTAAGTTGTAATATACGTTACATATTGCCACACAAACACAAAAATGACAGTGTACACCAAAAACGATTTTCAGTATAGCCTTTCAATCTTAAATATCTTTCTATCTATCTATCTAGTTATAAAATGATCCGTGACTTGTCTTTAGGAATGTGTATATAAAACATAATTACTAATTAAGCAGCTTATTAAATGAAACTGTTTAATATTTTAATACTGTTATAGGGAGTAGTTTAAGTGTAACATAAATGACACTACATTGTGCCCAAAAAACTTTAATAAACATAAATATCTGTTGGGAATGAAATGTTCTTCCATATTACATGAATGTTTGACCAATTTAAATAATTCAGGTACTATTATAGCCTTAAAAGCATCAGGGCGTGACTGCACTAACAATAATGAACTGCTCCATAAAAAAGAGGTGGTACAACGTTATGTCATGCAGTTATTTGTATTTACAAGTGCACTTTTACAAGGGATTCGATGGAGCAGTTATAGTAGAGGAGCCAGGGCACAAAAATGTCAAAAATAAGCATTTAGGTATCATTTGCCCCCCTTTTAGCAGAATTTTTACTTGTTTTATCCTTTATTACATAGTATAGGCAGTATATAACCACCAAATATGTACTCAATTTAAGTCTTGCAAACATACCTGTAACAGTGTGTTTAATACGTTGACCCACATTCTATTAAAAACAAAAATATGTAATTAAGTCTATTTAGGTAGAAGTTGAAATGTTTAAATGAACAAAACATTTATGCAATTTGTAAGAACATGCTATTCTCTACACATATGGATGTTTTTAAAAGTTGTTTGGGTCCATTATAATGTCATTTACGTTACATTTTCAACTATACCCTTAAAATTATTGATATTTTGTTAAAAAATTTTATTTAATGACGAATTTTTCAAAATGTGTATAACTTCTGCATAACATGCATTTATAAAAGCGTTGCCTGACCATTTCAAAACTGCAAACAGATGCGTTCAAACATAAATACTCATAAATACTTTGTCAGTTATAAGCTGTTTAATAAGATGATCATTGATAAAACTTAATTTATAAAAGTTTAGAACCTCTTAAGGTTGAAAATAAGCATGCAATTTTTTCTGTTAGCTTTTAGACACCTTGTCACAATTGTTTTGATATCACCGACTTTAGAGTAATACTTAACAACATTTCTGAGGTAAAATCATTTTGTTGTTCGATTTTTAATATGTAACATATAAAACAAAGTTGAAGACAAACACATATTAGTTAATAGCTTAAATTATACATCACTGGAAAGTTTTTTCATTAAAAAAAAGGTGGGAGCTGTGTTTGATAGGCATAAAAAGAGCATTTGTTCCAAAATAAGAAGTTCTCAGTACTAATTAGGAGACTTTGTATATGGTTGTCATTTTTTCTTTTAAGAAATGGTAAACTTCTTGACTTAAAAACAAAACACATTATTTGCTGATTTTCTATGTTATGTTATGCAATTTATAAACCTATAAAACGATAAGTCAGATGCAACATCTCAACTAGGATACATTCCCTTAAGCTTGTTAAGTCGAATTTGCTAAATAAACATATATAACTATAAAAAGACGAATGATATATTATGATTCTATATTTGTCTCAACCGTTTTCCATTTTCAACTGAGCCTGAAAACCTAAAATAAAATTAGATATTTGCATTTTTTTCTTTTAATTGAACAAACCAATGTAATAAGCTATTCAGAAGCAGCCAAAGCTTTATGTCGAACCTGTTTACATTCATCACAATATATAAAATAGTAAATAACATATCTGTTCTATCAAATCAGATTCATTTATGATAAAATATCTAAGAATTTCTGAAATGATTTGTGGTTGTTGGAAACTTTGTTTGTTGTTGGTCCTATTGGTTGTGGGAGTTTTGTATCAGGCCTTTGTTTTCTAACTTCTTTCTAGTTCAGCACTCATCTTGACAAGGAAGAAAGCTGGTTGCTTCACTTTAATTATATTGTAGATATATGTATTCCGTGTCCCTTCCTTAAGGTGCAGTGGGGCAGTCAGGAGTCTGTGATTGTGACATTTCCTAGTCATGGTCACTTATGGAAAGAAGACGTTTGCTGGCAATCTAGACAGCAGCATTCCTTTATGTATATATAAAATTAAATGTTGTATACGTTACATTAAATTTAAGGAAACATATGTGTTTGTTATCATTTATTTTTTAAGAGAATGGCTCTGTTATGCAAATTGTTTAAGCCACATCTATCTATGCATATATCAAAACTCAGAAGGTGACTTTTAAATTTATTCTAGTTATGAGCTTAAATTTCAGCTCATTTTTAACATGGCTTTCATTATTTGATTAATGAAACTGATAATCCTTTTAACTTAACACTACTAATCATTTGTCAAAGTAATGCAAACTTTAAAACTGAATGGATTATTCAAAATGAATTATTGCCATTAACAATTAGGGCAATCATCCATAAGGATGGGTTTTACATGGCAAGGCAGTTATTATATCAAAGAAATCTAGATTTCTTCAGTTGTAATTTACGATACCAAATTTATTTTATAAAATTTCAACAGAAATATAATGTTTAAGCCAAATTTAACTAGGACGCATTAAAAATACTGTTTAAAAGATTATTTACGTTAATCAGAATGTTGATAGGAATAGCAATATCTTAGAGTAAAAGTAACAGTCATAAGATCAAACTTAGTTTTAGCAATAAGTGCTAATATAGCTGATGCTAAGTTCAATTCTAATACCATACCAGTCATTGGACCCCATTTTAAACAAGCTGTAGCAGGAATCCTGTCAGTTGATTTCTTTTATGTAAGTTAAATAAGAGATATGAGTTGTAAACTCACCAGGGTATAGAATAAAAAAGGACATACATTAAATTATCTACTTCATAATAATAAAATAATAATTATATGGCACAATAGTTAGTACCATTACTTACACATATAATACATTTACATGGTATGCTAAGAAAGAATGCATAAACTTAACAAATAGTATTTATGCGTGTTTAATTTGTCTGTCGCTCTTTTTCATCAATCGTCTGCATAAGAAATTGCATTTCTTTTGATTTGTAAAAGTATCATGATACATCTCAGATAGTGATAACATTGTCTCTTTTGCCAATTGCACTATATGTAAGTATGCTACAGCACAGCATTTGTTGAGTATACTATCTGAAAGTGTTCTTTGATAGTAGCATAAGTATGGATTTTGTTTCTATTACATGAACTATCAATATACCATAAATATAGCATCGTTTAACAAGTTGGTACATGGTTTTTGGGTATTAATTAGTTAGTTTTAAGGACTAAATGACGGTTGCTATGTTTACTTATTGTGAGTGTTAAACAATAAGTAGTGTCCTGCTGAATAAAACAAACATTAAAGCAGATTCTATCACGTATGCTGATAAGCTATATAGCTAAAAAGCAAACGTCTGCAAACATTCTGGAATATATAATCAAACAAGTCCTATTCTAGAAAGATTGTTTGCTCAAGGTCCTGATTATCGAAGTCTAATCATTTAGAAATGTCTACAATACTAACAATGCAGGCAGGCTTTTCCAACTTATTAACAGACATGTGTCTGTTTCTAAAGTATTAAAATGGTAATTTAGAATAAATGTTGTTCTGTTTCATTGATTCACAAACGTGTAGAACCAGGCAACACAATGATTAAAGTAATGGTCTTTATATTTTTGTTATATACGTTACCACCATATATAATGCTCTTTTCCAAGTCTGACACGCTGTAGATACTAAAATATTATAACCCCAAAGATAACTAAGGCGGTTGCTAAATCAGAGACAGAAATCATCACGATTTCCACAAACTTCAGTTTTGTTTCATATGACATCGATGAAGGTATCGTTAATGTTTCACTTCTTCATTTGGACTTCTGCTTGGAATATCGTATATTTTTCAGTGTTTTAAGGTATATTGTGTGTTCCTTATTGTTTTAAATATAGCTGCTGTAACGAATAACTGTTTATAAATATATATATTTGATGGCTTTTACAATGTGTGATGGATCTGACTATGTTACTGCGTTTTTTTATTTATTCATTGAGCTGTTGACGGTGAAAGAAAATGTCTTGTTTATGTCATTTGACACCATTTAAAGTATAAAAAGAAGCAAATACATGGTAGTGGCACAGATTTTAAAGAATTATTTAAGCTTTTTGAAACAATTTAGTTATGAATAATAAATAGGTATTAATTATATATTTACATGATACCTAAAACATATACTTAATGGCATTTATGTGCTTTATTTTCAAGTTTTACCCTTTAAACCAAATATGAATGTTGATTTTGCAGCTCATTCATATTAAATGTTTAAAAATATAATATTTCCAATCTTATTTTGAGCACTAAGATGGTAGTCAATTTCATTTTCACCTACTAGCTGTTTGAACGCATATACACATAACATTGTACAAAAATATTTTTTTAAATGAAAGTAACGTATATAACAGATGTTACATGTGCCTAAACTAATATTATTATTCTGCTATTAAGCTGCATCTAATAAGAAATATCAATCATAACGATATGTAAGAAAACGATGCAAATGATAATAACACTATACTAGGAGTTTCCTTATAATCTAATGGTAACGTATTGGACTTTGCTGTTGCATGGTAAATGCACATGTTCATCAAAAGCTAACAGACATTTTTGATAAATAAAGTAGCTAAGAAAATCTTTATTTACAAAAACCTCCCTCCACAAGTCTTTTGGCAGCCCATGGCCATGCAAACAATAGTAATATATTTGAATGTAAGTAACGTATATAAAAATTACGTAAGCGTAAGTCATTTAAACATATTGTCAGTTTGGTGCTTGTAATAAAGTTACTGTAAAGCAATATGCAGATACTAGGAAATGTGACCTATTTGGTTTAAATAACTTTTCTTTTCAGTAATGTAGTAAATAGCCTACTACATGAAGCCTGCATAAGGGTAGCTATGGTTACCCCATAAATAAACATCTTTTGCAAGACATAAAATTTGTGCAATATCTGTTTTTACTTTTCTGAAACACCATACTAACTGAGGATATAGTCTAAATTCTGCTACTTTCCGGCCACATTTTTCCATTTTTTTAATCTCTGGCTCCCCTGCTATAAGTATAACGGTTGTACTAAAAGAGTTGAGGGTTCGAACCCAAAGTTGAGGGTTCGAGCCCCAGAAAAACTGTTTTATTTTTTATTTTTTGCTCTCGCAAAGGTGCAGGAAATTTTCGTGATTTATATGTTTGCAAAAGGAAAAGGCATGTTTTGGTGTTTTATGTAACGCGACGTCACTCAGTAAAATGGCAAATCTTGTATGGAGATACAGCGACGATGCAGGAGCTATTATTGAAAACGTGTACAAGTTCTGCATGGAGGAAAGAAGTCTGGAATGAAACTTTCACTGAATCGTGCATAGGACAGGACTGCATGACTCTCTCGGCGTTAGCAGATCAACCACTCAGACAATTATGGAAGAAAAGAAGGCACAGGACGAGCAGCAACAAACAATGCAACCACCGTCATCTACGTCGAAAGTGTCACTGAATGACTTGGACCAGGGTGTTGTACGTAGGACCATCGCCAGCATGTACTCCTTGAATAAGGTTCTGCCAACCGTTGATAACATCAGAACAGAGCTCAAACAGAGTATTGGTTACACTGGCAGCAAGAGTCGTCTTCTCAAAGAGCTCCTTCATATGATGTTTGCTTACACAGGCTGTGGGTGAATCAAAAAGTGCTGATGGAGAGACAAGATGTAGTCCTCAGCAGGATCAGATACCTTCGCATGGTCAGGGAGTTCAGAGAGGCGGGTTACACAGTCGTTATACAAAGGAAACTTTCGTTCATACCAGCCACGCTGTCCCAAAATGCTGGCAAGATAGTACTTCTGGACTAAAGATACCCTTTTCTAAAGGTAATTAAGAATAGTGAAATAGCACGACCCTTAGGTCTGTACTATAATCACTATTTGAGTTCGTCCGCTCGTCCGTCTATTGCAATGTAACAGTTCGTGAAAGTGTTCATAGCCCTTGACCACATAGTATAGTTTGATCACATGATGCATATATCCTCTAACCACTTGTATGCTAAATCACTTTTTATGAAAGAGGCTTTCATTCAAAATGGCAAACATTCAACGATGGCCGTGCATATTACTGACTGTTGATTTCCCTTTACATAAAATTAATTTACTCATTGTCACTAAAATATTTTCAGGTGAAAGAATGATTATACTCCAAGCACGTTACAATGAGGGATTCGTACCCAACGCACGAAATAAATCATTTTTTATCATATAATGACTTGCAAAAGAAACGCTACATCTAAATTCAAAGCCATGTTATATAAATGTTTATACATGTGATAATAAATTGAAATACGAATTATTTTTACGTTTTATGGCATGTTTATGTTGTACCTTAAAACTTTATGTCCGAGAAAATTAAATGGAGGATATCAAAATTTTGAAAACTGAAGTCGTTTTTCCTTAGTTTTTGTTATGAATTCAAAAAGACCTGCACGTGATATGGTTTTCTGGAAGAGAACAATAATAATGGCAAATGAAGATGATCATGATTATGCGTTTTGACACAAAGTTGCATCGCCTACAATTTGATTCTGACCTGCAGATGGTATGTGAAGTTTGACGTTAACGTCTTCAATAACAACAAAACGAATGTCGCCATTTTATATTACAAGACAGATATTGCTTACACATGTTGCAAACAATTGGCCTGTACAATTTTATCCATTTATCCCTCGCCATTTTGAGCTATTCATGAAAAATCCAAAAGCGTCAGTTTCAGTCAGTTTTGAATTTGGCGTGGACATGAGTTGGTAGATTTCCATGTAATGATATAGTGTTTTTTCTTAAACTTTGCGCCACTCACTAAGCCTGCTACGTTTTTGTACCATCATAATGATCACCTGTTAGGTGTGGTGGCTGTAAGACCTCTTTTAGCAAATGACGCCATAACGTCAAACATCATGGATAAACTGCAAAAATAACAACGCTAAACAAGACCTAGACTCTAGACTTCAAATTCTACTCACAAATATAGCGTGTTTAACGCTTTTCATAAGTGCTACAAAATCAGGAAGTATGTAGCGTTCCTTTTGTCAGTCAGTATATAAAACTTTCTTATATTAAAATAATTAAACATCAATACATGCAAGAAAATCGCAAGAAAAAAATGAAGTCCGAACTGAGGCCCAAACTCACGACTTCGCGTGTTTTAAGATACTGTTTTAACCACTGAACCAATGAGACATAGCTTTTAAGGATATTAAGAAATTTTACAAACAGTTTACGGTAAATTATCTGCTCAACCGGGAAAAATGGACTCGACCAAAGGTCAATACTGAGAGGTCACAAATGAATAATACCTTAACAACCGTATTTACATTAGTGCTGTTTTAAATATTGAGAGGTACGTAGTTGACACGCTGCAACAGCCAAGCGCCTCAACCGCTAGAAAGCTAACATGTTTCAAAAAGCTTAGCAAGAAACGTAAATGTATGCTAACATATGATTTTAATCAAAAGGCACACACAATTTTCACGAATTATATTTTGTACACAATATGTTTTTTTCTGCATACTGATATCACATCGACGTACATTTACGTAGAACTGAAGCCCACATTGAATTAAATTTTAATTTTGGTCCTTCTATAGACGTTTTTAACCACTTCAAAGCAGTAAACAACACAAAAATGCGATTATTTTAGGTGTGTATCGTACTAGCAGATATAAGCCGTTTGATTAATGTGAAAATACGGTACGTCATTTTGTGAAGTCACTGTGACGTTAATACTGTACGAAAAAAATGGAAACATCTTTTTCCTTAAATGGCATATATTTTTCGGCGGCTTTAGCCACAGTTCTAATATCTCTTTAGACCTACATTTTATGTAAATTATTCACCAATCAGAAGTATCTTCTACGGCGTTACTTATTAATGCATAAGTAACTAATCTTAGTTTATTTATGAAACAGTGGTTACTTAGCCTATATTTATGATTGGTTTTGAAATGGACTATTCCGAAGAGGTGTGTGATCAAAGTTATTGTCCAATAAATAACGTTTTGATTAAATTTTTCGTTTTTCAAAGGATAAAGTAAAAACAAATGTAGACTTTTCTTGTTAAAAGAGTATATAAAACGTCTTAAACGGGGTGTCTTTTCAGTGTAAATGCCGAATGTTCAACACCTGTTCTACCCATGGGCTGTGCCTATTTTTTCACTCTTGTCAGCTGGTCTAATGCTCTAACTTAGAATAACTTAGAATCGTAATTAATATTTCTACAAAGAAAACTTTTCCAATTGTGTGTTATCAGTGGTTTTCTGGGGTGAACTTATTGATAAATTCATAACTATAGATACGAATTTCTTAAATATTATATAAAGGCCCTATTTATAAATCATTGTGACGTCATTCATTCTATATTTATCAGTGTGCGTGGTTAAGTTGTTTCGTTTCACCATAAAACAGAAACAAACTTTTCATTTTATTAGAAAATAGGAGCAAGAAAATGTAAAACAAACAAACAGAACGGACAATAGGCCTACAAGCAGAAAATATGAATAAGCAGAGAAAAAAATATCCTAAGAAAGATTAATGGCAAAACGCTGAAAATAGGTCATTCGATTGGTTGTTTTCATGTCATCGAAGCATACATGTGTCAAATGTGGAAGCATCATCATGCTAGTAGATTTTCCTATCCCCCACAAATTCATGACTTGGGTTGGATTTATTTCCATCTAATACCCCTATTCCACGCAGGCCCCAAATCCCACGAATTGACACGAATTGACAAATATTGGGATTTGTGGCTGAATCGTACTCAGTTCCTGAAGATTTTAACTTATTCCCGTAGTCCGTAGTGAGTTCTTGCACTTTGTAGGTCTATTGGGAATTTGGCTCAAAAGTTTTGAACTGTTCAAAACTTTGGACACGCATTCCATGGTTCGAAAAATCGTGCGTGATTCGTACCAAATTCCTAAGTCATTCTTGGACATTGTAAGTGAATTGTAATCGTTTCCGAGGCGTTTTGGGGCATTAGTAGCTGCTCTTAGCTCATTCGTGGGGAATCCGGAGATTAAGCTAAGCAATAAAACCAAGGAAGAGATAGTAGAAGAATTTTCCTTAAGATTAATTACCCGGTCGCGCGCATGTGAGCAGTCCTTGAAGTTGAAACAGATTATGCAGATTCTGGAGCACAATCAGGATCAGTCAGTAGCTCCTGGCTGGTGATTTTGCCAATGGAGAACTGCCATATTTTTCCAAGTCAAAAAGTCTGGGTCAGAGCATCTCGACTTTAACGTAGTTGTTTTCTTCTAGCTATAAAAGAAGCCATTTTCAACACGCAAGTTGCAGGATCAATTCTACTGCTGCTTTACGAGGAACATTCATTTCGGGACTGATGCCCTGAAACATGTATGGGCCTTTTTTTACAACTATCATGAGAGAAAATCTCGCGAATCGTGGCGAATCGAAAGCTCACAAAGAGTATGAAAATAACAAAAAATGTATTGGCCTAAAGTTCAGATAATAAAGCTATACGTTTTAGCGGTTGAGTTTGTATTAAGCACTTAATGACTTGATAACCCACCTTTAACAAGAGTGTTCGGGAATTTAGCTAATTACGCCCATAAGTGTATATGATTTATTAATTAGCTAACGAGATTTAATTATGATAGGAGCTTACATTATTATGATGCATTATAGAAACAATGGACACTCAAATTATCTTTGGCGGCTAAATTAACATGCAAATTAATATGTGAACAGTTCAATTTGGCATATAATTTTGGTACAAATAGTGTGGATCCAGATCAGGCCCAAAAAGCGTTGGACTGATCTGGATTCAAACTGTTTGACACCCGTGTTGGTATTTCGGTAAAAAAGAGAAAAAAGATTTTGAAATATTGTTTCAAAGGCTCATTTAAACTAGATAGCTGGCAAAATTACCCAGCATGCAAAGAGTTAATTGACACATTGTTCTAATTGTATGGCTTCAATTTATTGCCAATTAAATAATGTGAAAATTGGCGATGCTTGGTGGAGTCTATTTGGTGTAAAACTGCCAAAAGATGATCTAAAGAAGAGCCAACTTGTCAGTATCTACTACCCATTAGCACATTTAAACTTTGTTCTTCGGCGTCTGATCAGGGTCTCCACGATTTCTTTTAAAATGTTCTATTAAAATCTGAATAAGAGATATAAATACCACCATACAAGCCTTGGACTGGTTCAACTTATAAGAGTGGGAAATTCCATACGGCTTGAATGGGTTATATTCTCTATTTCTTATACAGTCAACCCTCTTTACAACGACACCGTTTGTTCCAAGCTATCTTTGACGTTAAAGTGAATTTGCTGTTATAAAGAAATTCTGACCATTACCAGATTTTAACATAATAATCATTTAGTAAAAGAAAATATTGTGCAAATGAATTAAAATGCTATAATTCCAAATGTATACATCAGTTCAATTTCATATTGCATCAAAATGCACAAAGCTTCCCACTTATTAAGTGAGACAGAAACCTGTCCATGCAAAAAGACCTTGTTCTGATCACAAAATTGTCTGACACATGGTAACAATTCTGTTATAATGAATTTATTTTCAATAGTAATTGTATATCTGTTCCCAGAAACTACTGTCGGTGTCGTTAAGTGAATATTCTGTTATAAAGAGGGAATTTTAGTGGAAACTGATCCGTTCCCAGCAATTTTATGTCGGATATTGAATATCCTGTTATAACAAGTGACGTTATAAAGAGTTTTGACTGTATTATGAATTATGAAAGTACGGCATTAATTTTGTAATATAATTAATAATAATTCGGCTGGCATTATTATTTACAAGTATTTTATATCTTGAAATTATTTTTACTTTTAAGGACATATGCTACTAAATACTTCCCATATTGAAATATGTTCAATACTTTGCATACAGTTTGTTTAATGCATAAACTATCCATTTATGAAATAAAAATGATATGTCTCCGTGCTTATTTTTTTCATAATCTCAGATTGAAGTTTTCAGCATTTGACCAATTTTCTAAAAAATACACTAGTCCTAAATATCGAGCTAAAACGGTTGTAATCTTCAGACAGCTTCTTTCTTTTAATTTAAATTATTGCCCATGATCCCAAACCTTTTAGAAAATATGCAAGTTTATTTGTTATCCCATGCTGTGACATATGCTGCATGATATATTTGGGCAATTCGTCGAAAATTGGAATTTGCTTTTAGAATAAATCATGTATTAAAAAATCTGATATTGAAATTCTTAAAAAATCATTTTTAATTCATGGACTATTATAATACCTTTCAGAAAAAAGAATAAAAATCTGGGGTCACCGAACTAGTTCTCTTTCAAGAGGGCCAAATTTAACCCTACCCCCATAGATTTCATGCGTAATTCAATATAAAAGTTCTGGAATTACCATTTTGGTCATTTTGATGATGCCATTTTACTAACTAATGAAGCAATTTAGCATTAAAATGTTACAAAAGAAAAAAAAAACTGAAAATATGTGCGCATACAGGAATCGATCCTGGTCCTCTGGCTTCGTAGCCAGACACGCTAACCACTAGGCTACGAGGTCAGGTCGTGTGCCGCTCTAAATAACCATACAAATAGTAGAGACTCGGCCACTGTCGTATTCGTAACCGGGGTAATTGTGTACGTCGTTTGATTTCGACTGATCTACATTTATCTGTCTTCAGTGCTGAGACGATTAGTTCTGTTAGATGTCAATAGATATATCTGACACACTTTAATAACTTTATTTTGTCAAGAAAATGTTGGAACACCTATATGACATAAGAATGTGGGAAAGCTGTGTTGAGCCGAATTTGCTAAGTGTCGAAAGACAGGACCCAGACAACTGTATACGTTTCCAGACGCGGGAAAGGTGCGCATTGGAAATAGCCGCATATGTCTTTAAGAAAGCAAACATTGCATACTTTGATGAAACGCCACAGAACTCAGGCACCAGATTCGGGTCTTCACTGATTGCATATATCTAGAGTGAATAAGTCTAGGTACAAGCTGATTGCAAAAGTAATAATCAACTTTTTAAGTGAGAGGCACGAGAGCCTGTGAAGTGGAGACAGTAAATGATACGTCATCAAGACATGCACCAATTCCTATACAAGATTGTAAGATACAAAAATTATAAAATACAACTCATCAGGCTAAAATCCGTATTAGGATATCAACCAGTGGGTCAAGATCAGGCCCGATGAAGTTTTGGCATTATATAAATGCTACTTAATTCAATGGCAGGTGGATAGGTCAATAAATACAATCACCTCTACATCTATTATTCATTTGTGACCTCTCAGTATTGGCCTTTGGTCGAGTCCATTTTTCTGGGTTGAGCAGATAATTTACCGTAAACTGTTTGTAAAATTTCTTAATATCTTTAAAAACTATATCCAATTTATATTGTCTCATTGGTTCAGTGGTTAAAACGCTCTCCTAAAACACGCGAAGTCGTGAGTTCGAGACTCAGTTCGGACTTCTTTTTTTTTCTTTTTTCTTGCAATTTTATTGCATGTATTGATTTAATTATTTTAATATAAGAAAGTAAGTTTTATATGTTATTAAATGTTTTTTTTCGTGCGTTGGGTACGAATCCCTCATTGTACCCAGCATGGAGTATAATCATTCTTTCACCGGAAAATATTTTAGTACCAATGAATAAGTTAATTTTATTTATCATATGACGTCGCGACTGGGAGTGAAATAACGCCATGCAATAAAATCTGTAAACCACTAGTGGTTTAACGATTTTCGGGAAACGTAATGACGTCCATAACAACGTTGCGCACAAAATGACAAAATTATAACGTTTTTACGCCAGAAATGAGATTTCAAAGTATTTGTCATATGATAAATAAAATCTAACATTCGTGCTCTTGTATTATTGAATTTATTAAACTCGTTGCGAAAAAGAGATAAAATGCTCGGCAAGCCTCGCATTTTATCTCTTTTCCCCAACTCGTTTAATAAATTCAATAAAACATGAGCACTCATGTAAGATCCTCTATGTTAAGTGAAATCAACAGACAGTAATATGCACGACCAACGTTGAATGTTTGCCAATTTGAATGAAACCCTCCTCCACAAAAAAGTGGTTTAGCATGCAAGTGGTTAGGGAAAGACATATGCATGCAAAATGTGACCAAACTATACTATGTGGTCAAGAGCTATGAACATTTTCACGAACTGCACCAATGTAATGGACGGACGAGCAGACAAATTCAAATAGCGATTATAGTGCAGACCTAAGGGTCGTGCAATTCCACTATTCTTAAATTACCTTTAGAAAAGGGTATCTTTAGTCCAGTAGTATTATCTTGCCAGCATTTTGGGACAGGGTTGCTGGTATGAATGAAAGTTTCATTTGTATAAACGACTGTGTAACACACCTCTCTCAACTCTCTGACCATGCGAAGGTATCTGATCCTGCTGACAGTTTTTTTTTGCCACACCAGAATTTGGCAAAATCACATCATCTTTCTAGTGGTGCAAAAGACTCAAAACCACTAAAATACAAAAATACAGACATAAGGGAGCAAAACATATATAATTATGACTAAAAAAATATATGCCATCATAATGAAAAAAATGGTCAAAGTCAAAAAACCCGCGGGGTTTTCCAAAAACCCCGTGGGGTTTTTAAAACCCTGCGCGGGGTTTTACTCCCACGTTTTCAAATGGGGGAAAAACCCCGCAGGGTTTTTTCAAAATAATAAATATCAAAATAAGTTCAAGAAATAAGTTTGTTTGATTGTAATTATTTCAGAAAATGATTGGTAAGGCTTAATTCCAACCTTTAATTTCCCCCGCGGGGTTTTTCTCCCATTTCAGATTGTGGGGGAAAAACCCCGCAGGGTTTTTTGAAAAAATAAAAAGGTTTGTTTTTGATTGTATTGCTTTACAAAACAATATAGAAGCTGAATTGAAGTTTTTCTCATCATTTGAAGCCTTTCAAGCAAAATAAAAAAAACCCCGCGGGGGAAAACCCCCGCGGGGTTTTTCCCCCACAAAATGAAATGGGAGAAAAACCCTGCGGGGTTTTCACCAAAGAGTGATTATCAGTTTTATTAATGATTGAGATCAGTTATACATTTAGAGCTCATATTATTTAAGTTTTTACAGTAATTAAAGGCCATAAAACAATTCTCTCGATGACCCCTTCCCCCCCCCCCCCAACCCTTGTCCGCCACCCCCCCCCCCCCCTCGTCCGCCATGCACTGCATCAGCGGTGATCACTACCAAGTTTGCACCACCGAACGGCCCAAAAAATATTGTTCAGGTAGCACTGATATTATTTGTTTAGCACGATTCATTACATCCCAGTCAACCATTTATCAGTCATGTTAGGATGCGTCTTATGGGTTGAAACAGTTCTAACAGCAGATAAAAGCAATAATATTAATAACGGCCATTGCAGTACCTGTCATACATAACTGCAATCTTATAAACTGGTTAATATGTAGTACATTGACAGACAGTGCAGACGAGGATCAGATGCAGCAGAATGTAGCATCTGATCACGGTCTTCATTGATTGTTTAGGAATCATAGAATGGGTTGGGCATCAAGAAATTTGGGTCTTTTCTACAACCCTGTGTGTATCCTATAGAAAGATCCTGGTCTAAAGCAGACCAATTTCACAGATCTTAATTAATGTACCAATTCCGACTACACAGTGTCTTTCATGCATCCAAGGGTCCATGACGGGGGTCGCGCCTATAGCAATGCACCAAACTCCTGGGGAGTGTACAGGAAGATAGAGTACGGATTCATTGTCGCACAGGAAGTCCGCTAGCACGAACTAACCTGTCGCCTTTCGCTCGGTGCACACTGGGATTGAGCCGCCATTTTTTTTAATAATATTTTATGCAATCATTGTTTGCATGACTCAGGGCTTTACATTCGGAACATATTGACTAAATGAGAAATGATAAACTATCAAAAATTTAACTTTTTTGCTATTTTAACAATTAATTCTGTCACTATCGGAGTGCGAGAATTGAACGGGACTAGCCAAATATCGCTAGTTACCCATGATGCAAAGGGCGAAATGCGAGAGATCTAGATGAGGTATCGTCAGGTCTCGCGAGAATGAGTACGGATTGGGTAGTTAAAAAACTAAGATGGCAGATTGATTACTAAATCTTTTTGACATTCTATTTTCTACTAGTTACAGAGGTATAGTGAGATTTACAAGAAAAGTATTACTGGAATGTGCTCACTTTGACAACTAGCTGATGAAAGGTAAATTGATTTTGCCTTGTCAATTAGTTTTTAGCTACTTTCATTTTGCCTACAAGCTGACAAGTTCCCCACCCCCTGGCCCTGCCTCTGTAGACAGAAAATAACCAGTGATTAACTGTGATTTGCAAATAAATTTGTGTTGAGTTGAGTGAAAGAGTTGACTACTTGCGAGACAATACAGTCAAAGGTCTGTTAATAACAATAACAGCTTACATAAACTTTTGCATTGTCACATTTTTAAATAACAATTTTTAAGCCGGTACAGACAAACTATATGTACAGTCGATAGTAGTGGTAGGCCGATTTATCGAGCTCATCGATCATTGGTCATTTTCAGTGAACTGATTAATTGATCGGTAGTTTTTCAATAATCGATTACTCAGTATAGACCTTCTGCTTCATTGGCCTTCAATTTTTAGCTTGGTGTATTTATTTAATATGACCCTTTTCTGCATTTTCAGTTTCTGGTATGAACAGCATATTGTTCAAATAATGTACATAGGTTTAAATAAACAAAAGTTTTGAGTGTAAAATTGTAAATATATACTAATCCATCAGTTTGAACATATGTTTTGGGTGCTCAAAAGAACCGTCTTATTGAGATGGTTCTTTTGAGTACCCACAACATTTGTTTTGGTTGAGAAAATTAATTTTTTGGTACACACTCTGAACACCTAACATGTCTGGTCAATCAACTTCCAAGGCGGTACTTCTTTTGTGGATCTTTTATGTTTTTGTTCTGTCTTGTGTTTGCTATGTTTTGTGCGCGTCTGTTTATATGTGCTTTGTGGTCACCTGCTGGGAAAGGGCTGACCTCTTGTGTCTTCTGTGAGTTTGTCACTTTCCCATTGGTATCCTGGGTCAGGTGTGGTACTTGATTGTATCGATTCCTGATCTTTGCAACCTTATTACTTTGACCCCGTAAGGCATCTTAGACATACCTGGCATGATATGTACCATATATAATATGTATTTTATTTTAGTCGATTAATGATTGATCATTGGTCACTTGTTATTTTCAATGATCGATTATAAAAATCCAGCCGATTCAGTGATTTTGTTACCTGCGCATCCTGCATCTTTTGCGCATAAGTTTTTATTTCAGCGAGTCCCAGCGAGTCCCAAAGTGCTTTAAGTGTTAGAAGGCTTATAGGAGCCTACATAGCAAGAAGACGTGACATTGTAATGATCATCCCAAATAAAAGATACAATGTACTTGTACATGTATGTTGAAAAACAAGCGACATCAAGTTTCAATATCTAAATGCAGGTAGCAACAAAACTATTAATCACAAGCCAACTTAGAAAAAAAAACTAATTTTCTGCATTAAATTTGTCTGACGCAAACATGTTTATCACCCTGTCAACATCGAGTGTCTGTAGATCATTGCTACGAAGGACAGCCTGGCAGACATCATTGTTGAGCGCAAGTAGTTTTTAATTCTTTTCATGCTACCTTTGGCATGTTGCAGACGTCGGTGGCATGGTCAAAAGGACTCCAATTATGGTGAAAATGCAATTATACAGGTTGCAAAGCTTCGTGCGATGGTTCATTTCCTATTGGGTAGGCTAGCAACATCACGTGACAGCTCGTCCTGGAACGCAAACAACCGTTCTTCGGTGACGTCTAATATCAGGATAATTTGGAATATCTTTCTGATTTACTCACCCCCTACCCCCTCCCCCCTCCATTTTGTTGCATTTTTGGCGTTTATATTTTTTTTACTTTCTGAAAAAGTGTAGGCCGCGGCCTACATGGCCTACATGGCCTAAAGGAAGCTACGCCACTGGGAGGGGTCCAACTTTTTACAGGGGGGGGGGGGAGGAGGGGCAATCGCTTATTCCCTATACCCATATCAGCAGTGTTTCCGCGAGAGTGCGTTTCTTGCGTTTTTGACGATTTATATTTTGTCATTTATAAGTTTCTCTAAAGTAACCCTTCGCCCGGAATATAAATTCGACAAATTTGCCTTGATTGACTTCTGTTTGGCCAGGCGACACATCCGATTCTCGGAATTCTAGTGTTTTTTTCCTTATCTTATTGTTTCAAGCTGTATATACCATACATGTACAAATTAATTTGAATAAAATATAATATTTGATCCAATTGAAACCGCTGATGGGTGATTTAAAAAAAAAATGCATCCGAAGTGTGACATTGGGGGTCAAATTTCAAAATTGCTCTATCATTATCTTTTTTACATCCTCTTAACCAGGGAACATCAAAATTTCAGAAACAAATACTGGTTTAAGAATAAAATTTAGGACAATGCTTTAAATTTAATACTTTAATCATTTTTTCCTTATTTTTTTACAATTCTATAAGCTACACTTAGCTTGATTATAAACAACACAGGTATGCAGAATTGTAAATATTCTTTCATGAGCTGATGAAGTAGTTATGTATACACATTTTCAAAGTAAAATTTAATCTTTCGCTCAAAATTTGCACTTGTAATAAAATTTTATGTGAAAATACACCCCTGGATTTTCACTGTGTAGAGGAAAAAGTTTTTCTAATTTAAATAATAAGCATGATTTTTGTTAAAAATTGTTCTTAGATAACAAGTAGGGTATATGAAAAACATAGAACAAATTTCATTTGAATATATAGGATATAAAACATATTAAACACAATAACATATGTTGGTAATGGAATGTGTTACACTTGTGACAAAATCAGAAGAGGGAGTTTCTTCTTTGAATTTTTTATCTCTTATAGATATAGGATGAAGTGAATTGGCTTCATGGAAATTGATTAAAATGTATCAAAACATAAATCAATTCCCTTTTTTTAGCACAAGACTTTAAAAAATGAACTATTCAGATTTGTTTATTAAACATAGTAAGGCGTTATAAAATGTTAATGATCAGAAAACATTTGACAGCACTCATTGTGGGATAAATTATCAATTGAATGATTTGATTGATACCATTTTTGCAATTCTAAAGAATCTGTAACAAATTTAAGGCTTAAATAGAAAGAAATAATTGTGTTACACTTGTGACAAGCAAACAAAGGAACTGATTATGACCCTTTTGTCTTTTCTTATCTCTTATACTTTATGTAACCTACTATAGTATGTACAACTTAGCATCTTTTTTGGTTTTCTTCAATAAATTCCTGTAAATATTTTTTGAATTGTGAAAAAATACCTTTCCCTCCTTGTGAGTGCATAATTTTATCCTTTTTGTTTACACCATTTTGTGTTTTCTTTGTATCGTAAGAGTGAATAACTACCCTAAATACCAAAATATATCAAATTAATTGTTGAATAGATCATCCTTTGACCAAACACAGGAAAAAGTGAGATGAATTCAATCCATAATATATGTTACACTTGTGACACAAATCACATTTTAAAGTATACCTGTCTAAATCAAGTTATAGTCTGGTTTAAGATTGTCTGATTTCTTCAGTGTTGAATTTAGCATGATTCCTATCCCAGAATGTAGCTCAAGGATGGCCAGCTTCATAATGAAACTAGAATATGGGCTTGAGGAAGTATCATTCCTGCTGGACCGTAACTAGTATTGACTACACATTTGGTGAAGTTGTTGACTTTTTGTTGTGTTTAAATTATATTTCTGCATTCAAGAATTATTAAAAAGACCAAATAAGTAATATTTCATTTAAGATTTGCCATGTATATGCATTTATCACATATTCCTAAAATGTGTTACACTTGTGACATCAGTTAAAATCATGCCACAAAGTCAGCAGCTTAAGGATTTCACCACAATTCCTCATAATGTTTTTTGGGGGCTCCCTTGACCAGAAAAACAGCAAAAAAGCTATGAAATGCAAAACAAAATGAAATGCTGATGGTTGAAACCTTAAATGTTACACTTGTGACATATCTGGGTGGTTTTATTCAGTACTGGCTACATAAAATCATACTTGTTGTTTTATAGGCAAGTTGGTTCCTTTAGAAAGCTTAAAGACAGCTAGTCATTAAAACAGCATTCCTTTTGAATAAAACTTTGTATATTTTATGAGGCAATTCACTTTACTCCAATCATATGAAATTCTGTATGATAAAAATTTGAAAGGGTGTGTTTATAAAAGGTTACAAATTTCCGATTTATCTGGTTTAAAAAAGATGAAAAGATTGTTTTCCTACAGCTTTTATGCTATATTTCAACTGCAATTCACCATTTGACTATACATGAATGGTGTTTAATACAATTTACAGTTGAATTGAAGGTAAGGGAAAAAATGTCGCAAAAAAGTGTTACCCTTGTGACAATTTGGATGACATTTTTCCATGTAATTTTTGAACGGAACATTCTAAAGCGATGAAACTTGGCATGATGCAAGAAAAACATTAATTACATATCTTAATTAATTTTAACAATAAATCTGATTTAGATAGTCTATAAACATTGATTATAGAAATGGATGCATTATTTTTGAAATCACCCTGATCCATTTAAGATTTTCATAGCTGAATATTTGGCCTGGAATCTGGGTGATATTCATTTGATTTCACGTGATAATATAACTCAATATTTCCCCATCCACATACAATGTAATAGATGGCCCACTCTAGCTTTTCAGCAAGGGGTCAAAGGCTTTAGATTGAACACTGTTTTCCCTGACCTAATATAGGGCCTTGTATATTTTCAGACTGAAAAACAGTAAGGATTTTGCTCGGATAGCTCCACAGACACCAGCTGATCTTAATTGACAGTACATGTATTTGAAAAAAAGGATAAATCCAGACTCAGCAGGACTTTGTTTATATTTAAATGTTCTTCAGAGCATCAACATGCAACAGCTGCCATCCAGCAGTCCAAGTCATTCCAGAATTGCAGGATAAGTATGGCTATCAGTAGCCAGGAGGCTGTAGAGGCTTCTATGATGAACACATACTTCACTGACAAGAGGGGCACCGCAGGCAGTTTGGTTCCTCAGCTGAAGATGCTGAATGGTGATAAATGAGGTAAGATTTTGACCTTAGTATGAACAGTAAATATTTTTGCGCTGATGAGATTACTGCAATACATTGAGAGACTGACCCAGAATCTAGGTAGCTGTACAATTATCTAAATAAGTAAAACAGATGTGTTTAACACAAATCCCCCACCCACATTCTTCCAGAGCACTGCAAGTCACCAATTGTTATGTACTAAGTACTACTAGTCAATTGTATAGGCTCAAGGTGAGCTATTGTGATCATAGGATGTCCGTCGTCCGTCAACAATTTCCTTTAAATAATGTCTTCTGTACCACATGGTGGTATTTCACCAAACTACACAGAAATCCTGCTTCAAAGCACTTGATGAGCTATTGTGATCGTTGGAAGTCAATCGTCGTCTGTGGTCAACATTTGCATCAAAGGACATTTCCTTAACTACCAGCTGGATTTTGGCCAAACTTGGCAGGAATGATCTTTATATAGCCCTCTTTGATGATTGTTCAAATGATTTTGGTCAACACAGGCTAAAAATAGATTTTCAAGATGAAAAATTTAAAAATGTTCTTGTCTGAAACCACAAGCCATATAGATTTGATATTTGGTATGTGCATCATCTAAGTGACCTCTACCAAGCTTGTTCAAATTATGCCCATTATGCCCATGGGTCATAAATGGGCCTGTCCCTGGGGTTACATGTGATACATAGGCTTATATAGGGAAAACATAAAAAAATCTTCTTGTCTAAAACCACAAGGCATAGAGCTTTGATATTTGGTATGTAGCATCACCAAGACTAGTGGACCTCTACCAAGTTTGTTCAAACTATGATCCAGGTCCACCAAGTTTGTTCAAATTATGACCCTGGGGCCAAAAATGGTCCTGTCCCAAGGGGCCACATGTTTTACACAGGCTTATGGAAAACATGAAAAAATCTTCTTGTATGAAACCACAAATCATAGAGCCTTGATATTTGATATGAAGTATAACCTAGTAGACCTCTACCAGCTTTGTTCAAGTTATACTCCTGGGGCCAAAAATGTTCCCGCCTCAGTGGTCACATGATTTACTATTTTACATAGGCTTTAATAAGGAAAACTTGAAAAAATCTTCTTGTCTGAAACTACAAGGCTTAGAGCCTTGATATTTGGTATGTAGCATCACCTCACATTATGTCATAGGCTTATAAATATAAAATCAATTTTTTTTTCAGAATATAGTCATGTTGCATATTAAATTTAAGGGAATGAAGCATACAATAACATGCTAGCTAATATTTTGTGCCAACACACACCCTTGACCCCTGGAGTGTGGTCAAAAGATCATTTTTTTCTTTTCTGAAATTACACACTGGGTAGGCGCAACAAGAATACAACCGAGGAACTGTGATCAATATTTATATTTTACAGCCGCCGTTTTGGGTAAGTTTAATATTCAATTTTTTTCATCGGAATGCTCAGGTTTCAGTAAAAGTAAGCATGATATCAGTTTTAGGTAAGATCAAAGAAATGTGCTTGGTGCTATATTTGTCCAAAAAATGTGTGAGAGTTGGCTGAAAAATAACATTTTATTTCTGATCATTACTTATTTCAAATTAAAACTGAAAAATATGTATATTTTTTCGCATTCATTGTCGTATTTCGATCTTTCAGAAACAGAAGGGTAAAATTAAATTATTGGTGGATATCCTGTGTGTATTCAATAATTTCTATCTGATAAGTGAAAAGCGCAGTATCTGTTTTAAAGGATGATGGTAATGATACTAAGGTAATCAAAAACTTCATTAATGGCAATCGGTTATCAATAGCAATCAATGTTTTTGGCAATCAATGAGCAATTTTTTGTTTGCTTTTGTCCGATATATATATATCCGAGCTTTATAAGTATGTTTTCTGTTTTATATTGATCCATAAACTCAAATCGGACCTGGAAGGCTCAGGATCAAACCCTATGTCACATGCCTACTGTGTGGCCCGACAGTTCAGTGGTAAACATACACCCACATTCTGAGAGGGTCCTGGGTTCAAGTTCAGGACGGGTCATGGGGAGGGTGTGTAGATGACACATGTGAAGAAAAAGCATATGACCAGATGGGGACTCGAACCCGGGACCTATCACAGACCGTGCAAATACTCTGACCACTTAGCTAACGGGCCACACGATGAGCCTGTCAGTTCTACAATATATACGGCAGGGTAGTTGTACTCCTTCCAAGGTCTGTTTGGACATCACCAGACACATCGAAAAAAAAAGTTTTCTTGTGACGGAGCTCATATGAAAGAAAGCTAAGAACCCATTGTCTGCGATCGGCCGACTGTAAGTTCATTTTACTTGTTTATCAGAAACAACACCTGCATAGAACAAATCACGATTCATTTCAGAATAGAAAGGCGAAACCAATTTTATTAAAATACTGCTATAAATTATAAAAAACCCCAGATAAACTGACTTATTTATAACAGCGGCTGTACATACATGTATTGATCGCAGTTCCTCGATTGTGTTCAGCGTTCGATGTTGCCGCCTACCCGGTGTGAATTAGTTGTGTTGCATATCAAATTAAAGGGAATGAAACAGGTTAGATAATCCTTATGTCTACCGAAGTTGAAGTCAATAACTGTTTTGTTGTATGGCGTTTCAACTAAGAATGAAACTTTTCTACTTTTTGTTTTGTTGTTTAAGTTATGTTCAACCTTCAGCCTAAGGACTTTCTCATAAGTTTTATCAACTGTTATTAAAATATTTAAACATAGTATTTTGCATGTTGAAAAGGATACTAATTCTCTGAGTGTGGAACGTAAAATTTAATTAATATAAAACTTTTTTTATACTTTTTGTTTTTTCAAAACAAAGATAAATTAACAAACAAGATAATACAAAACTGTTTTCAAAAAGATCATGAAAGTCTGGGATGTGAAACAGCAAATCATGTCAATTTCATGCAGCACATGTTAGTTTTATATTAATCATGCTATTTTTTGCTCTACAGATGGTGATATCAGGGTCAAAATATTAACTTCTGGAAACTAGTTTGAGCTGGTTTTCATGCAATATTAACTTGTAGGCCAGTTTAGACCGGTTTTCAGGTAGACAGAGATTTATGAAGACAAATTGAGCCAATCAGGAGGGTCCGATGATTAACCGAAATCAGCAGAAATCACCAAGAAATCATCAGATAAAAATAAGAAAAAACTACCATTTTATTGTTAGTTTAATGTCATAATATAATAAGAATTAGTATAAAAAGCTTATTTCTACTTTGATTTTAAAAAGAAATGAAAAAAATGTTATGATTTCACTTTCAAATTCAGTGCACAGTGAATTCACCGAAATCACCAGATAAAAATAGGAAATCACAATTTTATTATTAATTTAATGCCATAATTGGATAGTAAGTAAGTAAGTAAGTAAATAAGTAAGTAAGTAAAGTCTTTATTTAAAGAGGGTGACAACATTTAGTAGTACAACTAATCTTCCATGAGGCCCTCAAAATAAATAATATTTACACACATAAAAAAAACAAAAACAAAAAAACAACAATTCTACACAAACTATCAAATTAAATTGTTTAACCCTGTACTGCTGAGCAAATATAGCTAAATTTTGGCAAGACCGTATACTGAATGCAAAACTGTGGATCCCGATCAGCTGATCAGTTTCCACACTGTTAGTGTTTCCAAAAACAGGATATATCTAGGTTCAGCAGGACAAGGGTTAATTTGATATTTACACAAGTGCATTTATTATAATATAGTAACCCTATTTATCTTGACAAGCATCCGTTTCTATTTTACTCTGCTTGCTGGAAATTTTTTGATATTTTTGTCATCTGCTGTCTTTTTTAAAATTAATTTACTATATAGTTCTCAGAGAGTCAAACAGTTTGGATTTAGATCTGGCCCAATATTTTGTTGGTCCTGATTTGGTTCCAAAACTGTTTGCAAAGGTTATCAGCAGACAACAATTGCAGGCAGAGTAACTTCAGCAGTGTTTATTTAACCAACTTGCAGGGTACCACTTATTTGTATGCCTTTGCAAGCAAAGTAGAAAACAATATACATCCTGATCAGCTGGCTTCAGGACCAGGAAAATGTTTAGGTATTTTGTCATCTGCTGTCTTTTCTAAATTAAATTACTATATAGATTACCATATAGATCACCATCAGAGTGTCAAACAGTTTGGATCCAGATCAGTTTGGACATTTTGTCGGTCCTGATCTGGCTTAAACTGTTTGCAAAGGTTATCAGCAGACAACAATTGCAGGCAAAGAGTAACTTTAGCAGTGTATATCTAACCAACTTGCAGGGTACGGTAAGCGCAATGTTTACCGCCGTCGCCCTGGGCCCTGTTATCTGTTAAATTAACGGTACCGGAGCAAACATTGAAGGCATTATACCACTTATTTGTATGCATTTACAAGCAGAGTAGAAAACCATATACATCCTGATCAGCTGACTTCAGGACCAGGCAAATGTTTAGGTATTTTGTCATCTGCTGTCTTTTCTAAATGAATTTACTATATAGTTCCTTAATGATCACCATCAGAGAGTCATACAGTTTGGACCCAGATCAGGTCTGACATTTTGTCGGTCCTGATCTGGCTCTAAAACTGTTTGCAAAGGTTATCAGCAGACAACAATTGCAGGCAAAGAGTAACTTCAGCAGTGTATATCAAACCAACTTGCAGGGTACAGTAAGTGCAATGTTTACCGTTGTCGCCCTGGACCCTGTTACCTGTTAAACTAACGGTACCGGGAGCCAACATTGAAGGCATTATACCACTTATTTGTATGCATTTACAAGCAGAGTAGAAAACATTATACATCCTGATCAGCTGACTTCAGGACCAGGCAAATGTTTAGGTATTTTGTCATCTGCTGTCTTTTCTAAATGAATTTACTATATAGTTCCTTCATGATCACCATCGGAGAGTCATACAGTTTGGACCCAGATCAGGTCTGACATTTTGTCAGTCCTGATCTGGTTCTTAAACTGTTTGCAAAGGTTATCAGCAGACAACAATTTCAGGCAAAGAGTAACTTCAGCAGTGTATATCTAACCAACTTGCAGGGTTCCACTTAATAGTATGCATTAACAAGCAGAGTAGAAAACAATATGCATCCTGATCAGCTGGATAACAACTTGAATAATAAGCTTATTTCTACTTTGATTAAAATATGAAAAAAATGTACATTTCAATTTCCAATTCAAGGTATTCTGAAATCACCAGAAAAAAAGGAAATATCCATTTTAATGTTAATTTTATGCCTTTATATGATATAAATGATAGTAGAATAATTGATATGTTTACAAAAGGCTTATATTTTAATGTGCCAGCAAATAAATATTTCAATAAAAAATATAGCAACACATTATAGCAATTTGAAAGTGATTTTTTTTATCAACATATTTTTAAAAACAGACTAGAAATAAGCATATTATACTAATTCTTATCATATTTTTGCATTAAGTAAACTATAAAAAGGTGATTTCTTACTTTTATCTCGTGATTTCGATGATTTTCTGGTGATTTCGGTGATATCTGTTGATTTCGGTTAATCATGGCACCGAATCAGGAGATGGGATTCTCTCCAGTTATATAACAATATGTCATATTGGTTTGTGCAATAATTTTTTCAGGGTGAACAGCATCTCACAGATAAGATAGTTTGGTCTCAGAGAAAGTCCAGTTCTAAGGAGTCCATTGACCACAGTCACCAACTTACAGCAATATCTGATGTGATTCAAGGGAATTATACCTCTTTCATTTTAATGTTTGATAAGAGTACAGATTTGTTACTCACTGAGCCAAATTTTAACTACTCAGTATGGTCTCAGCAAGAGTTGAACATATAACATCTTTCTTGGCCATTAGGACTCTATTCCAATATTGAATCCCTAACCCATGATTTCTGGATGTGATAAATAAGGAACAAGTTCTGACAAACTGATTGGCTTGTCGAATGATGGCCAGTGATGGGCAGCTTCAATGTCAGCAGGAAATCAGGAGTGGTACAAGACACTTTAACCTGAGACTGATTGGTACTGGTTCAACACAGAAGACCCATCCTGACATGACTGAAAAATTATTGACTGATTGAAGAAACAAATCATCCATAATCAAACACTTTGGATCCAGATTAGGACCGACTTCAGTGTTAAATCCATTAAATTTTCAGTGGTCATTTTCATGTGATTTCAGATGGAAAAACACTGTCTAATATTTGCCCATTTGCATGATGTTGATGATGGCCAACTCTACCTTTAGCAAGGGGCCATTTGATACAAAAGGGGGCCACTTAAAGGGGGCCAGTGGCCGCCTCTAGATTTTGCAGAGGTAATCAGCAGACAACAATAATAGGCAAAAAGTTAACTCATAAAGTGCCACATACAATTTGCAGCAGACGACAATTGCAAATTTTGCTGCTTTTTCAAAGAATAAAAAAACAAATAAGGCACGACGTTTCATGAGAATAGTCTGCTGGCAGACGATTCTCATGAAATATCATACCTTATTTTTTTCAAAAATTAGGAAAGTTGTCGCCATATTTGTCATCTGCTGCAGTCGTGATTGGTGCTTTAAGGGTTAAATAGAAAAGACTGAAGAAATAATCAAATGTCATCTGTTTTAATAAAATGCATAATTTTAAGCTGTATAACTTTTAAATATTGAAATAGATGAGTTTATATGTACATGGAGTTTGGTCTAACATAAGTCCAGATAAGTGAACTTTTATTGACAAAATTGTGAGAACATATGCAATATTTCAATCATTTGAACATTTGTTTTGGGTGCTCAAAAGAACCGTCTCATTGAGACGGCTCTTTTGAGCATCAAGAAAATTGTTTTTTGATATGATTTTTAAGCACATTCAACTGGATACCTAAAGTGTATTAGCAATTTTCTATAATGGACTTAACTGATAAGAGACTGCCTGCAGCCAAATCAAGGACAGGTGCCATACTGGGAATTTAGTCATATAGTACACAGGTATAGGTTAACCGCTCAATAGCCCTTCAAAAGCCTCTATATCACCAAATGAGAGTTTTTATCTAAACATCCAGAATATCTGTTCTGGTTGTTTTATTTTATGTGATTCTTTACATTCCATGAACAATCTTTCAGCTATAAAGGGATGGGTCTTCCTGGGTTGAACCAGGACTAAGCTAGGATTAATGTGTCCTGCTCAAGGACACAACGCAGTGAAGCCGGTGATGCTCTATCTCGGGGGCCATCTGTCTCGAGACAAGCACTCTACCACTGAGCCACTGCACTCCTGGATTTGGTTTTGAAATAACAATTTGAAAAATATTTTCTTATAAGCACTTTCATCTGGAGGCCAAATAGTGGATTTGGAATTGGACATATTAAGTCACCTGGCTATTAAGTGCTCAAACTGAGCTATACATTTAATATTGCCTTCAAATATGTCTGCAAGATGTGAATGGTGTGTCTGTCATTTGTGTGTCAAGACAAGAGGCCCTTCTGAACACTAAACTTAGCATGTGCATTTTCAATTGACAGCACACCATGAGGTCAGGTCATGAATGTTTGCATGCGGATAGTTTTACAAGCTTTTGTTGTCCTCTGCTGATCAGTGCCTTAACCCTTGTTCTGCTGCATAAATATGAATATGGCACATTCACTTCTGTTTTCCAGTGGAATCTTATGCTGTCTGGAAAGCAGTCAGATCTAGATCTCATGTCCACAGATGTGTTCACTAGATTTAGCCTGCTGATTCTGGATTTACTCTCTTTTCTAAAGATGACATATCCGGTTTCAGCAGGACAAGGGTTTATCCATCATTTTATGGGACATTGGCAAACAGTACATAACCAGATCAGATATGACATAATGTGACCTCTGATCAGGTTCTGCACTGTTTCCTAACATTACATACTTTTAATATTTGAGTGTAATTATAATTCCAACTGGAGATGGATGCATTCAATTGGAAATTCAATTTGTGACTGGGGAGGAATTATTGAAAATTTACAAGCCATTCTTTGTGGAAGTATGTATTAAATGGGTTAGTGCTATTATGTCCCCCAAAATGTTTGTTCCTGAAATGTCTACTGTGCCAAAATGTCTATTCCCATGATGTCTACTATGGCAACTTGCAAGACCGGGCGGATGTCCATGCCCGTTTCAGCAATCTCCGATCCCCAGTATGCATCGTATTAACCTTTTTACCTGCTAGGGACAATTTGAAAACAGTTTGGATCTGGATAAAGACTGTCAAAACGGTAGGCCTGATCAGAATCCAAACTGTGTGCCACTCTGATGGTATTCCTGAAAATTCATTAGAGAAAATTATGACAATGGTCATCATGTTAACCCTCTATCTGCTAGTAACAGTTTGTAAACTGGTTGTAACCAGATCAGGAACATCAAAATGACTTTGCTGGGTCTGATCTGGATCCAAAATGGTTTGACAGTCTGGTATTCCTGAAAAAGTCATTAGAGTTACTTCAATCAAGGGTTATGATTGAAGCACTATCATTTAATTTGGACACTTTAATCCTTGCATTAGTACTGGTGCAATCCAGGTAGACCCATCCCGCCATAACTGAAAAATTATTGACTGGGGCGTAAAGAATCAAATCAAATCAAAAAAAAAAAATTGGAGAAATCAATTGTAATGATGGAATAGGTCTTTCAGGAGTATATTGGTAAGTAAGCAAGTAAGTAAGTAAAGTCTTTATTTAAAGAGGGTGACAACATTTAGTGGTACAACTTATCTTCCCTGAGGCCCTCAAAATAAAGAATATGTACACACACAAAAAAAAAAACAATTCTACACAAACTATCAAATTTAAATTGTTTAACCCTGTACTGCTGAGCAAATATAGCTAAATTTTGGCAAGACCGTAAACTGAATGCAAAACTGTGGATCCTGATCAGCTGATCAGTTGTTTCCAAAAACAGGATATCTAGGTTCAGCAGGACAAAGGTTAATTTGATATTTATGCAAGTGCATTTATTATAACATACTGTAACCCTATTTATCTCGACAAGCATCCATTTCTATTTTACTCTGCTTGTTGGAAATTATTTAGGTATTTTGTCATCTGCTATCTTTTCTAAATTAATTTACTATATAGTTCCTTCATCATCACTATCAGAGAGTCAAACAGTTTGGATTCAGATCAGGTCTGGCATTTTGTCGGTCCTGATCTGGTTCTAAAACTGTTTGCAAAGGTTATCAGCAGACAACAATTGCAGGCAAAGAGAAACTTCAGCAGTGTATATCTAACCAACTTGCAGGGTTCCACTTAGCAGTATGCATTTACAAGCAGAGTAGAAAACAATATGTATCCTGATCAGCTGGTTTCAGGCCAGCTGATTCAGATCTATACTGTTTTCAAAACAAGTTAAACCCAGGTACAGCATGGTATGGGCCATTTTACAGTATTTACAGGTCATCATATTTCTGTAATTTTATGGGCATAAAATTCGACAAAAACACATCAGAAGAAATTTTGGATACTGCCTAATTATGACTATTCCCTATGAGTGTAGATCCAGATCAGCTAGCTTCTGAGAGGCCAGCTGATCAGGATCCACACTGTAAGGTACAAGAATTGTCATAGGTAAAATAATAAATCGATAGAAGAGAAATGAACAAAATATTCACTAAAAATATATACAAACTACAAACATGTACTTAAAATGAATAGTTTAGCATTTTAAAAGGATGCTTGGAAGTAGATATTATGGGAGTATCATTTTGGGAGCAGACATAGACGGCACCTTCAGGTGTGTAAAAACAAAAACCTTACACCCTAGTGCACATTATGTTTACTAAGTTTAGACATAGAGTGCATTAATAGTGAACATCATGCAATTCACATAATAACTTTAGTTATGATTCATTACTCGAATATTAAGCGAATAAAGAAATGTGCTTCATGCAAGATTGTCATTTTGTATCCTGCTTGATAACTTATATCACTTTAACTATCCTTGTTAGCAAAGACTTTTGTCATCTGCTGATAACCTTTGCAAACAGTAAGGACCCAGATCTGGAACGAGAAGAATGTCGATCCTGATCTTGATCCAAAAGGATTGACACTCTAATAGTGTGTTCCTGAAAGAATTTATTGAAAAAAGTAATTTTTACAAAAAAAAAGTCAGCAGACGACAAAAAAGTTTAAAGAAAAAGATCTTTCTAATTCTATTGTATTGTTATAATACATACCGCGAAAATATTAAGCGAATAAAGAAATGTGCTTCATGCTAGATTGTCATTTTGTATCCTGCTTGATAACTTATGTTATTTTGAATTACATCATTTTAACTATCCTTGTTAACTAAGTTGCAAGGCAGTAGACATTAGAATAAAAACCCGTATTATTAGCTTTTGGATGAATATTGTGAATGGTAAACAAACAAAACTATCAAAATGGTTATACTTACTTCTACTAGGAGAATATGACGGTGGCATCCATCAACATAAATGGATCCATTTTATTAAACATATTCTGTTATCTGTTGGGCCTCCCGCTCTTTAAAACAAGGAAGTCATTGAAAACCCAAAATCAAATCTATGAAACTCAATCATACCTTTATGTTCAGGAGTGGCATAACAAAGTAACTTCATCCTTTAAAGGAAAGAATTATACTCTTTTCAAGCAAGATTTAAATTTTGAAAATTACCTAATCAAATTAAATAAGAAACACTGTTCTTCATTGTTAAAGTTTAGGTTAAGTAATCATCGGCTTCCGGTTGAAACTGGTCGCTGGGAAAACACACCTTTAGAAGACAGAAAATGCACATTATGTAGCAAACATGATATCGGGTACGAATTTCACTATCTTTTTGTTTGTGATCACTTTATATCTGACAGAAAGAAATATTTAAGTTTATATTTATACAAAAGTCCTAACATTATAAAATTCGAAGAACTATTTTTTTCAGCAAATACCAGGAAGCTTGTAAAGTTATCAAGTTTTGTAGAAATTATAATGAATAAATTTTCATGTGCAGCCTAACCCTAAAAGAGTCAATCATTACGATAATATACTTCTTACTATGTCTTGGCTTAATATTTCATGGGAATTGCCTGATTATAGACAACTCACATGATATGTCATATCATGCGAATTGTCTATAATTAATAATGTGAAGCCTTATTTTGTTTCTTAATGAAGCAACAACAGTCAATTATGTTGCCTACTGTTAGTTATAGAAGGCTCTTTCAGGGTTGATTTTGCTCGCATTTTAATTTTCACCTTTTTCATGCTCTTTGTACACTGTATTTTATGTATATCATGTATATGCTTTGTTTTTGTATCTTATGCTCTTACGCTATCTTTGAGTGGCCTGAGTTTTATGTCAATAAAGATATGTTCTGTTCTGTTAACAAAGACTTTTGTCATCTGCTGATAACCTCTGCAAACAGTAAGGACCCAGATCAGGGCCGAGAAGAATGTTGATCCTTATCTTGATCCAAACCGACTGACACTCTAATAGTGTATTCCTGAAAGAATTTATTGAAAAAAGTTATTTTTAAAAAAAAAGTCAGCAGACGACAAAAAGTTTATAGAAAAAAGATCTTTCTGGTTCTATTGTATTGTATTTGAATTTAAGGTACAACTTGCATATTATATTGTAGAACAGTGACCTATGTCACTGTACAGAAATGTGTAGAAAGACCCTTGTTACTGTGTATAACATTTTATCAGACAGACAATATCGTCTGCTGATAACCTTGCAAACAGTTAGGACCAAGATCAGAACCAATTGAAAGTCATTCCTGGTCTGCATCCAAAATGTTTGACATTCTAATTGAGTTCCTGAAAGATTTTTTGCAAAAGACATAAAAAGTATTCAACTAGTTAAAAAAGATCTTTTTGGTTTTAATGGTCAGCAGACCTCAAAACATGAATGTGGGCATGACTGGATTTGTTCATCTAAATTGAAGTGTTCTTGTTACCCTGGCAACAAATAGCAGGCTTCTGACCACATGGTGAGGCTATTACCTGGTGACTTATCCCAATAAACACCGAAATTTCAGTTTTACACTGTCAATCACATACCAGCTTTAGCAAACAGTGTAGATACAGATGAGAAGCAGCTAATAAGGAAAGAGTTAAATAAGATAGTCTTCTGGAATTACCTTTTAGTGAATAAATTATTTTGTTCGAAGAACAAAAAAATAGTCCCTGATCAGACTGCATTGAATTTTTGATATAAATCTTTACATGCGACATACTTAGTGATTCTGTTGTCGTCTGCTGACTCCTTTCAAAATAAATATTTTCAAGAAATTTCAGGAAAAAATCAAGGTGTCAAATTGTATGGATCCAGATCAGGACCAAACATACTGTTGGTCCTGATCTGACTCCAAACTGTTCATGAATGTTATCAGCAGATGACAAAAGTTTGATGATCAGTTGTTTCCAAAAACGGGATATATCTAGGTTCAGCAGGACAAAGGTTAATTTGATATTTATGCAAGTGCATTGCTTATAACATAGTAACCCTATTTGTCTCGACAAGCATCCATTTCTATTTTACTCTGCTTGTTGGAAATTATTTAGGTATTTTGTCATCTGCTGTCTTTTCTAAATTAATTTACTATATAGTTCCTTCATTATCACTATCAGAGAGTCAAACAGTTTGGATTCAGATCAGGTCTGACATTTTGTCGGTGCTGATCTGGTTCTAAAACTGTTTGCAAAGGTTATCAGCAGACAACAATTGTAGGCAAAGAGAAACTTCAGCAGTGTATATCTAACCAACTTGCAGGGTTCCACTTAGTAGTATGCATTTATAACCAAAGTAGAAAACAATATGTATCCTGATCAGCTGGTTTCAGGCCAGCTGATTCAGATCTATACTGTTTTCAAAACAAGTTATACCCAGGTACAGCATGGTATGGGCCATTTTACATTATTTACAGGTCATCATATTTCTTTAATTTTTATTTTTGTTAATTTTCTCCGAATTTTATGCACATAAAATTCGACAAAAACACAGAAGAAATTTAGGATACTGCCTGATTATGACTATTTCCTAAGAGTGTAGATCCAGATCAGCAAGCTTCTGAGAGGCCAGCTGATCAGGATCCACACTGTAAGGTGCAAGAATTGTGATAGGTAAAATAATAAATCGATAGAAGATAAATGAACAAAATATTCACTAAAAATATATATACAAACTACAAACATGTACTTAAAATGAATAGTTTAGCATTTTAAAAGGATTTTTGCTTGGGAGTATATATTGTGGGAGTATCATTTTGGGAGCAGATATAGACGGCACCTTCAGGTGTGTAAAAACAAAAAACTTACACCCTAGTGCACATTATGTTTACTAAGTTTAGACATAGAGTGCATTAATAGTGAACATCATGCAATTCACATAACAACTTAAGTTATAATTCATTACTCGAATATTAAGCGAATAAAGAAATGTGCTTCATGCAAGATTGTCATTTTGTATCCTGCTTGATAACTTAAATCACTTTAACTATCCTTTTTAGCAAAGACTTTTGTCATCTGCTGATAACCTTTGCAAACAGTAAGGACCTAGATCTGGAACGAGAAGAATGTCGATCCTGATCTTGATCCAAAAGGATTGACACTCTAATAGTGCGTTCCTGAAAGAATTTATTGAAAAAAGTAATTTAAAAAAAAAAGTCAGCAGAAGACAAAAAAGTTTATAGATAAAGATCATTCTGGTTCTATTGTATTGTTATAATTCATAACTCGAAAATATTAAGCGAATAAAGAAATGTGCTTCATGCTAGATTGTCATTTTGTATCCTGCTTGATAACTTATGTTATTTTGAATTATATCATTTTAACTATCCTTGTTAACTAGGTTGCAAGGCAGTAGACATTAGAATAAAAACCCATATTATTAGCTTTTGGATGAATATTGTGAATGGTAAACAAACAAAACTATCAAAATGGTTATACCTTCTTCTACTAGGAGAATATGATGGTGGCATCCATCAACATAAATGGATCCATTTTATTAAACATATTCTAATATCTGTAGGGCGTCCCGATCTTTTAAATAAGGAAGTCATTGAAAACCAAAAATCAATCAAAAAATCAAATCTCTAAAACTCTATCAGACCTTTATGTTCAGGAGTGGCATAACAAAGTAACTTCATCCTCTAAAGGAAAGAATTATACTCTTTTCAAGCAAGATTTAAATTTTGAAAATTACCTAATCAAATTAAATAGGAAACACTGTTCTTCATTGTTAAAGTTTAGGTAAAGTAATCATTGGCTTCCGGTTGAAACTGGTCGCTGGGAAAACACACCTTTAGAAGACAGAAAATGCACATTATGTAGCAAACATGATATCGGTGACGAATTTCACTATCTTTTTGTTGTTGATCACTTTATATCTGACAGAAAGAAATATTTAAGATCATATTTTTACAAAAGTCCTAACATTATAAAATTCAAAGAACTATCTTCTTCAGCAAATACCAGGAAGCTTGTAAAGTTATCAAGATTTGTAGAAATTATAATGAATAAATGTTCATGTGCAGCCTAACCCTAAAAGAGTCAATCATTACGATAATATACTTCTTACTATGTCTTGGCTTAATATTTCATGGGAATAACCTGATTATAGACAACTCACATGATATGTCAAATCATGCGAATTGTCTATAATCAATAATGTGAAGCCTTATTTTGTTTCCTAATGAAGCAACAACAGTCGATTATGTTGCCTACTGTAAGTTATAGAAGGCTCTTTCAGGGTTGATTTTGCTCGCATTTTAACTTTCACCTTTTTCATGCTCTTTGTACTCATGTATTTTATGTATATCATGTATATGCTTTGTTTTTGTATCTTATGCATTTACGCTATCTATGAGTGGTCTGAGTTTTATGACAATAAAATATGTTCTGTTCTGTTAACAAAGACTTTTGTCATCTGCTGATAACCTTTGCAAACAGTAAGGACCCAGATCAGGGCCGAGAAGAATGTTGAACCTTATCTTGATCCAAACCGACTGACACTCTAATAATGTGTTTTTGAAAGAATTTATTGAAAAAAGTTATTTTAAAAAAAAGTCAGCAGACGACAAAAAGTTTATAGAAAAAAGATCTTTCTGGTTCTATTGTATTGTATTTGAATTTAAGGTACAACTTGCATTTTATATTGTAGAACTGTGACCTATGTCACTGTACAGAAATGTGTAGAAAGACCCTTGTTACTGTGTATAACATTTTATCAGACAGACAATGTCGTCTGCTGATAACCTTACAAACAGTTAGGACCAAGATCAGAACCAATTGAAAGTCATTCCTGGTCTGCATCCAAAATGTTTGACATTCTAATTGAGTTCCTGAAAGGATTTTTGCAAAAGACATAAAAAGTATTCAACTAGTTAAAAAAGATCTTTTTGGTTTTAATGGTCAGCAGACCTCAAAACATTTGGATTTGTTCATCTAAATTGAAGTGTTTTTGTTACCCTGGCAACAAATAGCAGGCTTCTGACCACATGGTGAGGCTATTACCTGGTGTCTTAATCCCAATAAACACCGAAATTTCAGTTTTACACTGTCAATCACATACCAGCTTTAGCAAACAGTGTAGATACAGATGAGAAGCAGCTAATAAGGAAAGAGTGAAATCATTAAGGTCTTTTAAGATAGTCTTCTGGAATTACCTTTTAGTGAATAAATTATTTTGTTCAAAGAACAAAAAAAATAGTCCCTGATCAGACTGCATTGAATTTTTATATAAATCTTTACATGCAACATACTTAGTGATTTTGTTGTCGTCTGCTGACTCCTTTCAAAATAAATATTTTCAAGAAATTTCAGGAAAAAAATCAAGGTGTCAAATTGTATGGATCCAGATCAGGACCAAACATACTGTTGGTCCTGATCTGACTCCAAACTGTTCATGAATGTTATCAGCAGATGACAAAAGTTTGATGATCAGTTGTTTCCAAAAACGGGATATATCTAGGTTCAGCAGGACAAAGGTTAATATTATGCAAGTGCATTTATTATAACATAGTAAACCCTATTTGTCTCGACAAGCATCCATTTCTATTTTACTCTGCTTGTTGGAAATTATTTAGGTATTTTGTCATCTGCTGTCTTTTCTAAATTAATTTACTATATAGTTCCTTCATTATCACTATCAGAGAGTCAAACAGTTTGGATTCAGATCAGGTCTGACATTTTGTCGGTGCTGATCTGGTTCTAAAACTGTTTGCAAAGGTTATCATCAGACAACAATTGTAGGCAAAGAGAAACTTCAGCAGTGTATATCTAACCAACTTGCAGGGTTCCACTTAGTAGTATGCATTTATAACCAAAGTAGAAAACAATATGTATCCTGATCAGCTGGTTTCAGGCCAGCTGATTCAGATCTATACTGTTTTCAAAACAAGTTATACCCAGTTACAACATGGTATGGGCCATTTTACATTATTTACAGGTCATCATATTTCTTTAATTTTTATTTTTGTTAATTTTCTCCGAATTATATGCACATAAAATTCGACAAAAACACAGAAGAAATTTAGGATACTGCCTGATTATGACTATTTCCTATGAGTGTATTTCCAGATCAGCTAGCTTCTGAGAGGCCAGCTGATCAGGATCCACACTGTAAGGTGCAAGAATTGTGATAGGTAAAATAATAAATCGATAGAAGATAAATGAACAAAATATTCACTAAAAATATATATACAAACTACAAACATGTACTTAAAATGAATAGTTTAGCATTTTAAAAGGATTTTTGCTTGGGAGTATATATTGTGGGAGTATCATTTTGGGAGCAGATATAGACGGCACCTTCAGGTGTGTAAAAACAAAAACCTTACACCCTAGTGCACATTATGTTTACTAAGTTTAGACATAGAGTGCATTAATAGTGAACATCATGCAATTCACATAACAACTTAAGTTATAATTCATTACTCGAATATTAAGCGAATAAAGAAATGTGCTTCATGCAAGATTGTCATTTTGTATCCTGCTTGATAACTTATATCACTTTAACTATCCTTGTTAGCAAAGACTTTTGTCATCTGCTGATAACCTTTGCAAACAGTAAGGACCCAGATCTGGAACGAGAAGAATGTCGATCCTGATCTTGATCCAAAAGGATTGACACTCTAATAGTGCGTTCCTGAAAGAATTTATTGAAAAAAGTAATTTAAAAAAAAAAGTCAGCAGACGACAAAAAAGTTTATAGATAAAGATCTTTCTGGTTCTATTGTATTGTTATAATTCATAACTCGAAAATATTAAGCGAATAAAGAAATGTGCTTTATGCTAGATTGTAATTTTGTATCCTGCTTGATAACTTATGTTATTTTGAATTATATCATTTTAACTATCCTTGTTAACTAGGTTGCAAGGCAGTAGACATTAGAATAAAAACCCGTATTATTAGCTTTTGGATGAATATTGTGAATGGTAAACAAACAAAACTATCAAAATGGTTATACTTACTTCTACTAGGAGAATATGATGGTGGCATCCATCAACATAAATGGATCCATTTTATTAAACATATTCTGATATCTGTTGGGTGTCCTGATCTTTTAAACAAGGAAGTCATTGAAAACCCAAAATCAATCAAAAATCAAATCTCTAAAACTCTATTAGACCTTTATGTTCAGGAGTGGCATAACAAAGTAACTTCATCCTCTAAAGGAAAGAATTATACTCTTTTCAAGCAAGATTTAAATTTTGAAAATTACCCAATCAAATTAAATAGGAAACACTGTTCTTCATTGTTAAAGTTTAGGTTAAGTAATCATCGGCTTTCGGTTGAAACTGGTCGCTGGGAAAACACACCTTTAGAAGACAGAAAATGCATATTATGTAGCAAATATGATATCGGTGACGAATTTCACTATCTTTTTGTTTGTGATCACTTTATATCTGACAGAAAGAAATATTTAAGATCATATTTTTACAAAAGTCCTAACATTATAAAATTCAAAGAACTATTTTCTTCAGCAAATACCAGGAAGCTTGTAAAGTTATTAAGTTTTGTAGAAATTATAATGAATAAATTTTCATGTGCAGCCTAACCCTAAAAGAGTCAATCAGTACGATAATATACTTCTTACTATGTTTTGGCTTAATATTTCATGGGAATAACCTGATTATAGACAGTTCACATGATATGTCAAATCATGCGAATTGTCTATAATCAATAATGTGAAGCCTTATTTTGTTTCTTAATGAAGCAACAACAGTCGATTATGTTGCCTACTGTAAGTTATAGAAGGCTCTTTCAGGGTTGATTTTGCTCGCATTTTAATTTTCACCTTTTTCATGCTCTTTGTACTCATGTATTTTATGTATATCATGTATATGCTTTGTTTTTGTATCTTATGCCTTTACGCTATCTATGAGTGGCCTGAGTTTTATGTCAATAAAGATATGTTCTGTTCTGTTAACAAAGACTTTTGTCATCTGTTGATAACCTTTGCAAACAGTAAGGACCCAGATCAGGGCCGAGAAGAATGTTATAATCCCAAATAATTGGTATGTTCTAGAATGTTCTAGAAAGTCTCAGTCCAGTTCCAATTCTGCTTGAATAGAACTTCCTGGGATTTTGTGGTACTTCACTTTACATGGTATTTAATGGAATTCCATTAAATCCCAAAAGTTGGAACAATTGGTATTTTCTGTCACTATCTGGAACTGGAAAATCCCAGAAAGTCTCAAACAATTCTGCTAAAAATATAAGTGGGATTTTATGTTACTTTCTGGGATAAATATTCCATTTAATCCCAGGAAGTCCAAGTAGGTACTTTAAATGGGATTATTAAGATTTATGGGACTTCATCAATTCAACACATCCATATAATTTGGGATTAAATGGAATCTTTTGGTACTGCTAGTAAATAATTTGGTTCCATTTAATACCAAATAATCCCAACCTAGATTTGCATAGGACCATTATATTCTGAACTCAGTCTGACCTTGAAATATGATATAACTGTGTTAACCTGGTTCTCTCATTTCAATGACTCAAGCTGAAATTCTTTAATCTTGCAGGAAACCAGAAAAAGATTCAAATAAACCTCATGGTTTGCAAGGCTCTAACTATTTGATAAATCCTGTGTTAATTTTGGATATATACTGCATAAACTGCACAAAATAAATCCTACAACAGACAATGTGATTAAATAGAACATATTTCTATGCTTATAAATTATACTTGCATGAGACTTTTCATCATATAATTTAGTTTCTCAGAAACAAAGCCATTTTTAGTTGTTTCTTTCTTTAAATGCTGATGAAAGACGCTTAATACTGAATTGTGTTCATTATGGTTATACAATTTTACCATTATCATTATTATTTACAGCAGCATTTATGGCAGTACAACACTTAGTGTGGTACATGTAAGCAGGTTAATTACTGAATTTACAGGATAATTAGGCTGATCATTGGGGCTTATTTTTATTTGATTTTTTTTATCCATTCTCTTTTTAAAAGGTGTTGGAGATATTGCGATTGCCTTCGTCTGTATATCAGGTTTTTGTTTGTTATGCTATCTTCTAAACAACTGGACAGATTATCCAACCAAATTTGTTGAGCAACTGGTGTATGCAACTGGTGTATGCAACAGCAAAATTCCAATACCCCAATGATGTGGGATGTAGGTCAAAAGTGTCCTTCGGTGTGCCCATTTGCCTGGAATACTTTCACCTTGCAAACGGTTTGTTTGTTTTGTTGCTTTACGTCCCAAGTCAACAGCTATGGTCATGGCGGGACAGTTAGTTCACCTAACCACACTTTTTCCTGGGCAAGCTTTAACAATCAGTTAACCAGTACTTCGTGCACATACTTTCACTTGTAACTGACAACAACCCTTCTTGAATGATTCAGCGGAAGGGAGGAGAATGACCGTAGAAATTATTTCATGATCAATCTCCACGAACGTACGGGACCGGGTTGGGATTCAATCTCGCGACCCCTGGATTCAGACTCACATCTGTTGCCAGACACGTTACCGACTGCGCAAACGGTCATACTGAATCCAACCGAATTTGTTTGGTGACTTACTTGCACAAGTGGGTGAGCAGGAGCATTACTGTTTTTTGCTTTTTGGATCCCCTTTGCATGGGCCTCAGAGAGTGTGCATTTTCTGGCTAAATTGCAGTCTCTTTCTGAATTGCTGGGTAGAACTCAACCAAATTTGTGCACAACTTAAACAAATTGTGTATACAAAAGCTTATTTTTGGGTACCCCACTCAGAGGCGCCCTATAATGGGGACAAAAGTGTCTGCCCATTCTTCTTTTATGCTAATCCAAACATCCTGGGCTGAATTCAACCTAATTTGTTGAAAGGTCGACTTTCTCACAAGTAGGGAGTGGTAAAGAACATTTATTTTTTTAACCTTCCAGCCAAATTTTAGATTATCCGAAACTACTGGGTTATTCGAAGACTACGGACAGTCCTGACTTTTTTCTCTATTATCTATTGCAATAAAACTACCTATTATAAGAATTTCGATTATCCGAAAAATTCAATTTTTCGAAGTGATTTGTCGGTCCCGATAAAAGAAATGGCTATTAAATTACCTTTCAAGATTCGAAGTCCAAATGTCACGCATGGTGATCATGATTTCTTTGTTTGGTCAAGTTTATTTTTATTATATAGATTAATAATAAGAAAAAAATAGGTGAATGCCATTACAATAATACTTCATCAGTGTTGACGTGGTCTATTGTCATATACAGCACGGATGTTGGTGACCTGCTTTTGAATGAAACGATTCAAATCTGAATATCGATATATAAACAAACAGGTTTTAAAATATTAAAACCAAACCAATAATGTATATGATGTATATATGTTCAATGTTTCTATCTTGCTTTTGTAATTGTGCTTTATTTGTATGCTCTTCACATGTGGAGGAAATAAAGAATATTATTATCATCATTATTATTATTATTATTTTATTAAGGTCGTCTGCAATGATGGTTTTGTTTGATGTTTTTTAAATGTCTAATTATGGGCAATAAATGAGCTAAACTTGATTTTAATTGGATCTTCTCATCCTTTGATTTATTCTTGACCACTGTGTACATTATATTTAATATAGAATATAAGTATGTCTACAGAATTCCAAAGGGCCCTTACTTAGACTACAGTTATAATTCTGTCTGATTACTCTACTGGTTGTGATGAGATGAGACGAGCAATTATTTTGCCACACAAGCAGATATAATGATAGATATTGTATACGACTTGGATAAGGATTAGTTAAGATATTTTAAAACATTTAACTAATTTAACAAATACTAAATTGTCATGTTAAAATAGAAACTATTATTTTCCACGCCCCTCTATCTATATCGTAGTATTATACATATATGGAAATATTGAAAAAGTTTATATATAACATCTGTAAAAAAGGTCTTGATAATAGAGCAATGAATTGCTTCCTAAGATAAAGCACCAAAGCCCAGAGATTTATAAGAAACCATGCGAAAAATATTCATTTCTCTTTGAAATATCATCTCTTACACCAAGTCAATGGCCTTGCTAATTTATTATGTTAGGTAACATAAGTTACAACCTGTAACACAACCTGGAACACGTACTCCTATCTTGTTGTTTAACATGCAAAATCTATGATTCTTTATTATATGAGCAAGACTATCAAAATATGGAAGATTTTATATAATTTTTACGTAAATAATACCTACCAAATTGGGCTCCTTAAAACTTGGGGTAGTGTTGTTTAATTGCTTATATAAGGCAATGCATTTAAGATAGATAAACACACTTTGTTTTTTTTCTATAAGCCAAATAAGTGTGTTAGTACAACTAGATTAAAAGCATTTTAAAAATTCACAAATCAGCTGTAAAATTAAGTGCTATTGGTCACAGTTACCGTTTTTAAAGGGTAGTTTTATGTAAGTAACGCACATAACACATTAGGATGCCGTAATTTTGCTTTAAAACTTTTATCTGCAGCTTAGGTATCCAGCAGGCAGACTATATGCGTGATTTAAACAGTTAGTTTAATGCCTTCTTTCTGTAGCACAGCCTTTTAACTTTTCATTTTCTGAATTTTATATGGTAACATATGTAACAGACTGTTAGAGGCAAACACCAAATCGTACACATGCAAACATCTCTTATTCTACGCAGCTTGAAATGCTCTTTTAAGATACGATGTGTCTGCAAAATTCTTAAGCGGGGAGCAAAACATTCTCAGCCATCAGTCTAACAATGATACATTGCCATTTTGGTAACGTATATTTTAGGATTTCCCACCAAGGGAGAAATTGAAATCTCTCTGTTTTGATATAAAACTCTCACAACTTTGAACACAGAGTGTAAAATGCTTCTTTGAGCTAAAAACTAAAAATATTATTTTTGGATAAAAAACCCTGCAGGGTTTTTCTCCCATTTTATTTTGTGGGGGAAAAACCCCGCGGGGGAAAAACCCTGCGGGGGAATGTTCTTTTTCCTCTAGAGGCACAATATAATGCTGAAAGTTTTTGATATACCTTTTATTATGCATTGTGATGAATAATAATTCAAAAAAGTCAATTTGAATTTTTCAAAAAACCCTGCGGGGTTTTTCCCCCACAATCTGAAAGGGGAGAAAAACCCCGCGGGGGAAATCAAAGTTTTGAATTAAGCCATATCAATCATTTTCTGCAATAATTACAATCAAACAAACTTGTTTCTTGAACAAATTTTAATATTTATTTTTTTGAAAAAACCCTGCGGGGTTTTTCCCCCATTTGAAAATGTGGGGGAAAAACCCCGCGCGGGGTTAAAAAAAAACCACGGGGTTTTCAAAAAACCCCGCGGGGTTTTTAACTTGACCATTTTTTTCATTATGATGGCATATATTTTTTTAGTCATAATCATATATGTTTTGCTCCCTTATGTCTGTATTTATGTATTTTAGTGGTTTTGAGTCTTTTGCACCACTAGAAAGATGATGTGATTTTGCCAAATTCTGGTGTGGCAAAAAAGAACTGGTGGCTGTTTCAGAGGGCTACATCTGATCTCTCCATCAGCACTTTTTGATTCACCCCACAGCGTGTGTAAGCAAACTTCATATAAAGGAGATCTTTGCAAATACGACCCTTGCTGCCAGTGTAACCAATACTCTGTTTGAGCTCTGTTCTGTATTATCAATGGTTGGCAGAACCTTATTCAAGGATTACATGCTGGCGATGGTTCTCCGTACAACACCCTGGTCCAAGTCATTCAGTGACACTTTCGACGTAGATGACGGTGTTTGCTTTGGTTGTTGCTGCTCGTCCTGTGCCTTCTTCTTCTCTTCCACTATTTTCTGAGTGATTGATCTGCTAACGCCTGTGAGTGCTGCAGTCCTGTCCCATACACGATTCAGTGACAGTTGCATTCCAGACTTCTTTACCTCCATGTGGAACTTGTACACGTTTTCAAAAATATATTGAACAAAAGTGTAAACGCTACACCTGAATTGTTTGCCACCTATATACAAAATTATGTAAACCAAGAATGCAATAGAAAGTGTATCTTGATGTTCAAATACTGGGTAATGAATAGCAGTAACAGTTTTACGGATGTTGTCACGAGGAAACACATGGCAGCCATTTCAATGTGACAGGGGTCCATTTTTTCAGGTTGCCAATTTGAACTGAAATCTAACACAATTTAGGCCTTCAGAAATCCACTACCTACGAGATCTGACTACACGAAATGGCAGTCTAGACATGGGAACACCAGAAATGTGAAGGACTGAAGTGTGTTTTGATCGTTTAGAAAAGCAAACTTAAAAAGCGGATTTTCTATCAAATTGCCAAGTTTAAAAATTTAACACTGAAATCTCCATAGGAAAATCAATGTGTTGTTGCATCTTAGTATGAGGACATTACTAGTCGAGAAATGGTAGAAACAATGTGCTGAGAGGTCTGCCTGATTTGGCAAAAGAAAATTATCGAAAATCGTGATAAATCGAAGATTACCAAACACTTAATATTTGTTTTTGTCAAACGGAGATAATTTTCAATATTTTACAATTTTGCTAATTCGAAATTGATTTCTGAGCTTGTTTCAAGTGATAAAGCAGTTTTCTTGTGTTTTTATGCAACACAATTAAGACCAATTTTGATGTGCATAACAATTTATATTTGCGCATGCGCAATCGCAAATTTCAGTGAATAAAGCTTTAAACACTTAAAGGAGCATAGCTCATACATCAAGCGAGACAAATTGGTGGAGTTTCGACGAATCGTTTGCTGGATGTCTGGGCAACATTTTTAAGCTTTAGTAAATACTTTTTGTCCAATACAATACTTTCTCTTGAAATATAGATAATTGTAGTGTAGCGTTTTCACTTTTGTTCGGTATAGCTCCAACATCGTCGCTGTATCTCCATACAAGCTTCGCCATTTTACTGAGTGGACTGAGTCGCTTTACATGTGCATAAAACATCAAAACATGCCTTTTCCTTCTGCAAACATGTAAATCACGAATATTTCCTGCATCTTTGCGATAGCAAAAAAAAAAAAAGGTTTTAGTGGGGCTCGAACCCTCAACCTTGGGCTCGAACCCTCAACTTTGTTTTCAGATTATTTGAGTACAACCCTTATATTTACTGCGCCATCGAATTGCTTGTAAAAGGTCACTTGTAAATACGAATAAATGCATGGCATAACGTTGTAACACCCCTGTTTTATGGAGCAGTTCATAATTGTTAGTGCAGTCAAGCCCTGATGCTTTTAAAGCTATTATAATAGTTAAGTATCGTCTGTCACCATTGACCATTATGATACTGTAGGCGGTAGAAAAAGAGAAACTATAGGAAAGATAGAAATCAGTAATAAGGAAAGAAAGAAAATTTAAAGAAAATATTTCCAACTGTGTATCGACCCTTCAAACTAGACCAATCTGGCTACGGTGACCGCTAAGGGGTATGGTAGTCCCACCAGCACAGCTCTAGCCATCACTTGTAGGTTTGACCTTGTATACCATAATGGTTGATCTTGGCTAGAAGACGTAGATGAGGTACCCGATCAAATGCCTTGCTGAAGTCTAGTATTACTAAGTCCATCTGTTTCCCTCTGTCAATGGAATCCGCAAGCCCATGCACCAGTGTCAGTAGTTGAGTTTAGCAACTTCGTCGTGCCTGGAAACCGTGTTGGCAGTCTGTTAAAATGCTGTTATCTTCTAAGTGTTTAAGTATGTTGCTAGTGATTATATGCTCTTGTATCTTGCAGCACAGGCTTGTCAATGATACTGGACGGTAGATGCTTGCTTTAAATCGGTCTCCCTTCTTAAATACTGGTGTAAAATTTGCTGATCTCCAGTCCTCAGGAACTTCTCCACAGTCAAAGGATGTTTGGTAGATGGCTGTAAGCAGAGTTGCTAATTCAACAGCTAAGCCCTTGAGTATCCTGGCAGAGATCATGTCTGGTCCACATGCTTTCCGTGGGTTGATCTTGAGTAGAAGTTTACGTACTCCATGTTCTGTTACTGTGATCTCTTCCATGGGCTGGTATGGTTGACGTGATGGACTGGGTACATTGTTGGTATCTTCCTTTGTGTAGACTTATTCATATTGCCTGTTTAGGATATTAAATAGTTAGATGAAATAAGCAAAACCAAAAGTATCCTCCGTACATAGTTCCTATATTGTGTTACAAATCAGGTCATGGCACCGCTTATTAAACGAATCTTATGCTGCCTTTATTTTGGAAATCGAAAAATAAATCAGTCCCAACATTAAAGTAAGCTGGTTTGTAAAATAGTTATGCATACATTGACATTCCTCTCCTGTCCATCGGAATCGACAATCGCTGCAAATTCGTTAGTTTTTGCGTGGAGAAAAGTACCATAATGTTGTTGTTGTGTAAAGCTATACATTTCGTGCATGACCTCGCTAATGGACAGACACGACTATACAAAAAAAATAGTTCTTGAAAAGTGTGAAAATAATCGCAATTAATTCAACATACACAATTGTTTAGCCAATTTGAGTGATGTTGTGAATAGATATAAACTCAAATATACCTGGAAATTCATCCAACATGATAATACAGTTTTATGTATAAATACGCTATGATCGCATAACATTATTCCATCGAAATTGGACATGCTGGTGTGTCAATATAATTGCGACCCCACGTTGACAAAATGAAGTTGACGGTAATTTAGACAGTTCTGAGTGAAATCGAATGGTCATATACTGATAAATTGTTTTGAAATTAGTGAAATAAATCATTTTGACGAAAAAGGTCTGTAAAACTGGTGAGAAAAGCAGATGGCAGGACGTCGCTGTTCGTGCATTTTATCAGGCCCAAGGTGTTGTGCCCTCTAACGATCGGCATATCAGCCGTGGTTTACTTCTTTGCTTTAACAGGTAATTTCCCCTGTAAGTACAACAATCAATTAAAACTTGTTCTCCGGATGCATAAAAAGATAAATACTAACCAGTTGATAAAATTAGGTAGCTTAAATTCGTACATCTGTGTGTAAGAATGGAGATGGAAATGATAGAAGCTAGAAGTTATTTGGACTATCTTAACTGTCTCTTGTCTATCACACCTGAAGGAGCTGGCACTTTGGTGTAAGCTTCTGTAGTACCAAGTGCCCCATCCCACTTCTTCAGTTTTTCTAATTTATTCGCACATTATGTTGGCTGGGGAAAGGGCTGGGGTGAACGGAAAGTCATAATGTATAAGGGAACCCCTGCCAAATGTTTTTTCAGTATGTTGACTAAGTCATTTTCAGGCAAATGATGTAAAGGGGAGCCCGCTCAAATTTCTTTTGGGTGGGTTCGCAGAATCACTTTAAGCAGTTAATAGGAAATCTAGGCCTACTCTGCGCTTTCAAAATGCTTAGATGTCGGAATTTTCGTGGGTCCATGTACTCTCTAAAAAAATTGTGCTCTCTTCATTTTGCCCTGTGTACCCTCAAAAATATGAGTGGTAGCCCTGGTAATAATTAACATTGTGCAGTCTCATATAATACATCATGCAAGTTAACAGTACAGCCAAATTCAGATTAAATATGATGTGTTTTATGATTTGACAATATAGCTAACAACACTAAAAATTCGCAATTTTACGCGTTTTCGCGCTAAAATTCCAAATTCCAGGGGTATGTGTCATTGTCCCAAAATGGTGAATATAAACCATTGATTTCTAAAAAAACTTAACAAGTGAATTTAATTTGTTCCATTACAATGGCGTAAAATTAACCGCGAAATTTCACGTAACCTTTGTGTTCAGGCGATTGAGCTTGCCCTAGCCGGCATATGCATTTTCTTACAAGAACAGTGTAACTATCGGTAAAGTCTCTTCTAATTATTACGAGTAGTTAAATTGTCACATGCGCGGATCCAGAGGGGGGATAGAGGGTCCGCACCCCATCCTGGAAAATCACAAGTTCTATGGGTTTCTAGAATAAGCATTTGGACCCCCAGCCCCCGCCCCATTGGAAAAAGTTTGACCCCTGGAATGGTTTGACCTCCCCCCCCCCCCCCCAAAAAAAAAAAAAAAAACTTGTAAAATTATAGTTTTCTTTGAAATAAACCATTGTTAAGCCACTGTAAAACTGTAAAAGTTGAGGGCAAAAAAGAAATAAAAACGTTGTCAGAGCTGTTTTCTGGCAGTCGAGCCTGGACCACCCTGGCAAAAATTCCTGGATCCGCGCATGGGTCAGCCAACATCAAAACTCGGGCGACTATCGGCCTGCCAGCAAAACGTCATTCGGATGGCGTTTCAGTGGCGGGCCGATAATGACCCGATTGTACGTGATTACTGGGTGTCGATCAGTTTTGAATCCTACATGTATTTATTCCTCGATCTTGGCTATGTTCTTTTCTGTAGTTCGGTTTGTTTCAGTGAACGTTTAATTTTACATTAATTTATTGTCAACACCCCCATTTTCCTTAAAACTTAGGACTTAAAACATTGTTCCCAAACCCTTGCTGGTGAATGCCTAAAATTAAAAAAAAAGATTCAGATGCATATCGCTCAGCAAAAAGAGTTAGATGTGCACAAAACCAAGCAAAGGATAGACAGAAACAGGACCACAACTTCGCTGGTTTTAGATTCCAGCATGCAAAGGGGTAGAAGGGAATTTCGTCTAAAACCAGCGAATTTGGTTGCGTTTATCGTCAGTATTTGAGAGCCGCCGAATATCTTTTTCAAAGATATTTCTTGTTCAAGATGAAAATCGATAGGAATCACTTTTACCCAAAAATGCGCACAGGAGCCCAAATTTCGACACAGCGGCCTACACTATGTGTCTGAAATACTTGTCTGAAATACTTATCAGCTCTGTACATGCATAAATGGTTGTTTGAACACTTTATTAGCACTGCATACATGATTGTTTGTCTGAGCTAGTAGCATAAATGTGTGGCTGAACTATTTATCAGCACTGTATACATGTGTGTCTGAACTATTTATCAGTACAACATACATGTGTGTCTGAACTATAAATCAGCACTGTATACATGTGTGGCTAAATTATTTATCAGCACTGTATACATATGTGGCTGAAGTATTAATCAGCACTGTTAGTGGAGCTGCTTAGTGAGCAAATTGAGGGAAATACTTCCTTTGATGATACAAGCATGAAATTTACACCATATGTTCTTTACATGACACACTTTCAAAAACGATTCCTGGCCACTTCAAATTCGGCCATTTTCAAGATGGCCGCCAAAAACAAAATGGCCGACACTTCTCACGAGGATGTATGTAGTAAATTGATCATATCTCAGTTTCTCTTCATCATAGAACAACAAACTTGGTATCAAATTACAGCTCAATTATTGCCCTTTGGTATAAAGTTCAAATATACAAATTAACTGAATAACATATCATGCATATTAATGAGTTATTCCTTTTTGTCCAAAAATCAGTAACAAAAATCTTACAAATTCATCATGATTTATAACACAACCTGTGGCTAATGCAGATTGTCAAAAGTGATATTTATAGAGTCTTAAACGTTGCTGCCAAACAATACACATCAGCTCATTAATATTCATGAATATTCATATACACTTATTTTTTATTCAAATACCAATTTTGACTGTTGCTTTTTCTGTTTTAAGCATTTTTTGACACTGTGTTTTTATTTCAATGAGAAGATTGTTGGTTCTGTTAAAGACATAGCTTGTTAACTCAAAATGGTTTTCTATGGCGTAGATTAGGCCCAAAGTTATATTCAAATGCCCTCCAGGGGCTTTACTTCAGTTGTTGTCCCCTTTAGGCGGTGGTTCTGTTGTTGTTTGTCCAATTTGCTCCGTTTGTTTGTGGGAATTTGTGTTCTTGTTTTGTAATGTAGTACTTTAACTTAGCATCCTTTCTAGTTTTGCAGTAATCTGGATGAGAAAGAGAGATCTGGCTCTTTACTTGTATTGTGCTCTTGCTGTCTTGTTGTCTGCGGTTTGTGATTGTCGTATTTCCTGATCATACTCACTTACTACTTTTGTGGCTGTCAGAGTTCTGTGTCTGTTCCTTATGGTGCCATAAGTTGGTATGTGGTCTGTGATTGTGGCATTTCCTAGTCATATTCACTTACTTTTAGATGGATAGAGAAGCAATTTCAGAATTCATCCCTGCCTTAGATCATATTTATTTAGCTTGATGGCTACCAGTAAATCATCACGTCAAGTTGCCCTGGAACAAATTTATGCATTCTGATGTATACATAGAGATCGTTTTGCCTTTCGAAAAATTGATAGAGCATTCCCTATGATTGGCATATACCAACCCCACAATCAAAATATTGCAGTCATGAACGCTTACAGACGTACTATTGGTCTAACTGAAGATAAATATCTCTCTTCCACTACTTTCTAACCTATTAGGAGGACATTACAAGGGTATTTTGGTTACCAAATTATAAATGGGGTTAGCTTAGTGGGTCAGATGAGTTTGTACAATACAAAAATAGTTAGTTTAAAGATAAAAACAGAATATTGAGATTTAAGGGGATGCATACACCTGGTGGCTAAACAGTAAACTGGACCACGGTAGGAAGCAAGACAGTGCCGGTTGGGAGGGCATTCCAGTGTATGATTGTTCTAGAGAAGAAGCTGTATTTATTATTGTTGATAGAGGTGGGGATCTGTTTATATTTGAGTTTCTAGCAGTTAACTGAATCCCTTCTAAGAGGAGTCAGCTGACCTGTACGCACTTTATACAATATAAGTAGCAGACAGTTGTATTAATGAAAAAGTAAGTGGGTATGACCAAACCATGAAGCAGTTAGCTCCCATTGGTCAGAAGCAATTTGAAAAATTTGTAAAGACATAGCAGATACTCAGACACCTTCTTTGTTTAATGAGCCAGTGAAAAAGAATATGTTTCCCCTTTTCAGGTTACAAGCTAAACCCAACCAATCGTCAGCTAAAAATTAGCTTGACATCTGTTTAAAGGATGACCGACGACTATTTTCCATATTATTTATCTCATGTCAAAGCCAAAAAGGTGACTTGCCATCCTTTTTCCAACATGAAAATCAAAACTGTCCTCCATCCTTATCACAAAAAGACATGCTTCATTCACTCAGCAGTAAAGTCACAAATGCATGGCATTCTTGAACAAGGTACAAATACAAAAAATGAACAACCAAGCAACGACACTGTGATAATGGATGACACACTCCTGATCAATGTATGATTTAGCAAAAAAATCCAGAGCAACAAAATGCCTGATGATTATGCCACTGAGGTGATTGTACCTCATACTGAGTAGTATGCTTGGAAATATTCCAGATATGGTATATATCACTAAGACAATTTGAAAAGTGAGACATGGCAGAAAAGAGGAACAGCTAGTAACACCAGACCTCTGAAATCATGGAACAACTTCCTTAAATGTGATGACAGCAAAAAATAAAATACTTGCGTTTTTAGCAGTTAAAAGTATACTTGCTCAAACAAACGCACATATAATAGTTACAAAAGGAGATGGGATTGTTTGAAGTTTACAATAGGGATATATTAGCCTTATGCAATCAGAGGAAGCTGACACTCGTATGTTTGTCCACATAATGCATGCTTCTTTGATAGGAAGACAAACTCTAATGATTGTTAATTCCAATACCGATGTTGTTGTAGTAGATATAGCAGGTATGCTGATTTGAATATATAGCATTTGGAAAAATACACAATTTTTGATGGATGACATCTCATGATATATGTAATTAAGAAGAAGGCAACAATCAGAAATTGATACAATCAAGAACCAAACCTGACCCAGGACAACACATGGGAAATTGACTATAACACAAGAAAACATCACATACAAGAGAGCCAAGAGGCCAGTCTTTTCCCAGCAGGTGGCCACAAGGCTGCAATGGACAGACAAGACAGCATAAAAGACACAAAACATAAATAACAAAAAGGCCCACAAAAGAAACACCGTCTTTGAACGTCAGTAAAAAAATTGCTCAAACCAACCCACAGAGAAATCACTTAGTCCTCGTGCAAGGCCTTTGCATTTTTGCAAGGGTTAAATTATTGGGTGTGATACGGTTTCTGGAATAACAAGAAATCAGCATGGTAGGCATGGAACCCCATGCCTCAGTATTATTGCAGACACAATACTACAGTCAGAAATGGAAACATGAGAAAAGATTGTTGTTTTATGTACGATTAGTCAAGCACGACTTGCAAGTTGGAGGCAGCGCTTTGATTTATTATTTGCTCAAAAGCAAAACACTCACAATGCTATCCACCAACACAAGCTGCTCTAAAAAGCAAGGTAAGGTAGCAGTTTTCCAGGCCGGATTTGTTATAGAAACATTGACTGTTACTGAACAGTAATTACTATCTCTATTGAATTTGGGATGGTCAAAGCAGAACAATGTTTGGATTCATAAATGGACGGAGTTGTCTGCTATAGCCAAATGTTGTAAGGAAATATACAAAATATGATAGTTAAAAAAAGTAAGAAAGACAGCAAAATTCAGGAATCGATGCAAGCAAGTACCACACCTGACCCAGGATAACACATGGGAAAGTGACAAAACACAAATAAACATCACAAACGAGAGCCAATAAGTCAGTCCCTTCCCAGCAAGTGACCACAAGGCAGCAAGGAACGGACGCAAAAGTTTGACAAACACGAGACATAAACAACACAAATGAACCACAAAAGAAGTACTGCCTTGGAGCGGCCAGTAAAAGTATTTTACTGGCGGGCTTAAACCGGTTTCACAGTGCCAACCTCACCCTTAGTTCAGATGCGGATCACAGCCAAACTGTATGAGAAACTGCAAATGCTCTCCATCAGGCACTTAGTCAGAATGCATGTTACTGTCAAGAAGATAGGTAGTTACATGTAAATGTTTTAATTGTGGGCGATTATGCTTCGATTGTTTCCGGGTATAATTTAAGCTTAATTATTTAGCAATGCCAGTTTAGTATGCTTGAAATAAGCAGCACTTATCGCAAGATAGCAATGAGCTAATTTGCATAAATAATGGTACATAGACCTAAGAGTGGACCAGACTTTTGATTGAAAAGATTTTTTTTAGTGGGAGTTCACAACAAACTGAGACTGGATTAATTTTCTGTTCAATTTCTAAATTTTAAGCAAAAAAAAATGGTAATTATTATTCATGAATATTTAGTTAGCTAAGGACCTCGGACAGTTTCCTATTCAATCTGCCCAAATTTTGACAGCCTGTGGCTAGGATAATGCATAACTGACAACGATAGTTTTGTGCTTAAATCAAACCCTTAGATTTAGTGCACCTAGCAAAATAAAAATATTTTGAAAATATTGCAAAATTATGCCAGGACGCTAGGGTTTAGGGGGTGGGGATATTTTTTGTGACCAAATTTTATTTCACTGAAAGTCAAAGTTTCGTCGAGTATTCACCTAAACACATGTAAATATTATGTTTGCGGCATAAAACTTGAGACGAAAGTGATGCGTTTGCATAAAATTTGGGTTGAGAAGATTTCATCGTTTCATCTAAAGAAGTGTGCTGTCAATTACTTTTGACTATTACCTGTAATGTTCCTAGTCAACCAGTTTGACTTGTGCACTGAGGTGTATCATATCTGCATACTGTATAAATCTTAGTCTAGATAAACACAGTTTTTGAGCGTAAAATCGTTAATATTTTCTTACACATATCAGATTTAACCTATAATTTGGTGCTTAAAAGAACCGTCTCATTGAGACGGTTCTTTTGAGTACCCAAAACATATGTTCTGGTTGAGAAATGAGACAATTAATTCTTTTGTAAGCACTCATAACTAAAGCCCTGATACATACCATTGCAAATTGAAATTCACCTACAGGTTTTTACAAAATAGGTTTCTAATAAGCTTTTTTAATAAAGTGTTTTTGAGCATTTCGACAACGTTCCCCCCCCCCCCCGTGACCAATCATGCCGTTTTTATATGATGTGTGAAATGTAAAACTACAACTGTATGCAAAAGGAATAGTTTGGTCACGGGGGGGGGGGGGGGGGGAAGCACTTCAGTAAAACGTTTTCTATTTTCTATATGTTGAATTGCAAAATCAGAGTTTTCAACCCATATGTTTCAATTGGTACTTGCCCAATCAGAAAACTGTTTTTGTGGATAAGTCGAGGGTTAAACCTAGTATCTTTTACATAGAAAAAATATCGTTTTCTTTGAAACTTTTCTCTGGTCATTTTTATGGGCAATCCTTCATTAAGACTGTCCGAGGTCCTTTGCATATTGGAGCCTTGGTAGAAAGTGTAACGATGGAGCTTTAATTGTGTATGGTCTTATGTAGAATAGAAGCTTAGAAATGAATAATTTACAACATGTGCATACTACAAAACTGATATTTGAAGATTTATAAAGTATTTGTAAATGAATATTCATGAATATGCTAATGAGCTGCAGTGCAATTATGGTCATTTATAGTATGGCTAAGTCTATGGTTTAGGTATATATCACTTTTGACAATTACCATTGACCAGAGGTTAAATAAGTTTAACCTAAATGTATTTTACCGATTTTTTCGCCATGAAATTAGAACTTGCTAATATTCATAAATATGTAAATCAGTTAATTTGCATATTTGAACGTTATACTAATTGACAATGATGTAGCTTTAATTTGATACCAAATTTGATGTTCTACGATGACTAGAAACTGAGATATGACCAATTTACCACATATGCTCCCCAACAAATGTCGGCCATTTTGTTTTTAGCGGCCATCTTGAAATGGCCGAATTTGAAGTGGCCAGGAATCGTTTTTAAATCGGTGAGATGTAATGAAGATATGGTGAAAATTTCATGCTTGTATCATCAAGTGAAGTATTTTCTCAGTATCCTGCTCCACTAAGTATACATGTACATGTGTTGCTGACCTATTTATCAGCACTGTACACATGTGTGGCTGAACTATAAATCAGCACTGTTTGTTTGTTTGTTTGATTTGATTCTTTACGTCCCATCAACAATCTTTCAATTAAACAGGGACGGGTCTTCCTGGGTTAAACCAGTACTAAGCTAGGATAAATGTGTCTTGCTCAAGGACCACAACACAGCGAGGCCGGTGAGGCTCGACCCACTGGCCCCTCGGTCTCGAGTCAAGCACTCTACCATTGAGCCACTGCGATCCCTAATCAGCACTGTATACAGGTGTGGCTGAAGTATTCATCGGCACTGTATACATGTGTGACTGAACTATTTATGTGTGACTGAACTATTAATCAGCACTATACACATGTTTGGCTGAACTATTTATCAGCACTGTATTTATGTGTGGCTGAACAATTAATCAGCACCGTATACATGTGTAGCTGAACTATTTATCAGCACTGTTCACATATGAGGCTGAACTATATATAAATCAGCACTGTATACAGATGTGGCTGAAGTATTTATCAGCACTGTATACATGTGTGGCTGAACTATTATCAGCACCATATACATGTGTAGCTGAACTATTTATCAGCACTGTACACATATGTGGCTGAACTATATATAAATCAGCACTGTATACAGGTGTGGCTGAAGTATTTATCAGCACTTTATACATGTGTGACTGAACTATTTATCAGCACTGTATTTATGTGTGGCTGAACTGTTAATAAGCACTACAAACATGTGTTGCTGAATTGCTTATCAGTTCTATACACATGTATGTCTGATGTTACTCGAACTACTTTGTATCACTGTATACATGAACCTGTAATTCTAACTTAATTTACAGATATATATATACAAGTATGCCTGTTAGAACTATTTATCTATTCTATCTTCACATGTGATTAGCACTGTATACATGGATGTGTGAACTACTTTTCAGCACTGTATAAATATGATTCTTAACTAATTATCAGAAATGTATTTTAGTGTGTCTTAACTATGTATGCGCACTGTTTATATATGTATCTGTCTAAACTACTATTCAGTCAATAATTCTGTGACTAATCTACTTATCAGTATTGAATACATGTGTGTCTTAACAACTTATCAGCACTGTATACATGCATGTCCTAATTACTTATCAGCACAGTAATAATGTATGTCTGAACTGCGTATTAACATTGCTTGCGTGTATATCTGAACTACTTATCAGGGTCATGTACATGTGTGCGTGATCTTATTAGAACTGTATTAAAATGTGTCTTTACTTCTTGTCAGCACTGTATACTACTTACCAGCGTTATATACACGTGTGTCTGATCTTATCAGAACCGTATCAATGTGTGTCTGAACTACATATAAGTACTGCATACATGTGCGTCTGAACTGCCTATCAGCACTGTACATATGTGTGTCTGATGTTATTATCAGAACTGTATTATATGGGTCTGAGCTACGTATACAGTGCTGATAAATAGTATAGACATACATGTATGCAGCGCAGATAAGTAATACAGACATCCATGTATACATTGCTGTAGCAGTACATATATCTATCAGACAGACAGGAATATTTGCATTCTCTAAGTTGGAGCGTTAATCTGAAACAGCCTGTGACATGCGTTACTATATCAAATAAAGAAAATGTTAATTGAAAGTTTGAGCTTAAAGTGTGAAAATACTTGCAGCTGCTGGATATCTTACATTGTTTAGGGACTTAAAGCTGGCTGGTATGATAAAGACTTATTGATCTGCTAGTTGTCACCAAGTTTGAAAGATTAGAGAGCGTTACATATGTTAGATGGTATAACGAGTGAGTAAGAGTATTGTCTTTACTTAAGAGAAAGTGTTTCTGAAAGAATGAATATATTATACGTGGTTCCCTATAAATCTATTGTCATTGGTGCCTTAACCTCAGAAATTATGTTCTGTGAATGCTATCAAACCAATTGATATTTGTTACACAAATAAACTTACTTTCATATATTTCTTAATATGTATAGTGCTAAACATATAGAGGCACAAACAGAGAAGATTGTTTCACGTTTGAACAGGACAGTTTATAAATATTCATCCTAAAATTGAATATTCAAGATTAATCAGCATCTGAGTCTACTTCATACACAGCATCCATCACTGTGTCTGATTTAAGACCATCATCATCATCATCATCATCATAATACGTACGAGAGTCATACTCCATTGTATGCATATATATGAAATGGCATTAAACCCATATTTAATCAGATGTTTGATTCCATGACACTGACATGCTCTTTCTGCTTTTGAAGAATGCTAAGGATTCAAGTTGTAGCTGAGTCAATTTGTTTGATATTGGCACAGGCCACACGTACACCTAAAAGTAAGTCTTTTGATGGCAAAAGATGAGGATCACACGAAATGCTTTTATGTGACATTTGTCACAATTACCAATTTTAAAAGGTAATCTTAATTAATGTAACACATATAACACCACAAGAAGTTGTATATTTGTTTAGAAAACTTTCAAATGTATTAAAGGTATTCAGCATGCAAACTACATGAATAATTCAAATAAATAGATATTTTATGTCTTCTTCTTTCTGTTTCTCAGACTTTCAATTCATTTATTCTTAAGTTGATATGGTAAGATACGTAACATACTGTAAACAGGCTAACCCCCTGGTAAATAGAGTGCAAACATCCTTTATTTAATGCAACTTGAGTTGTTCTTTAAGGTAGGACATGTCTGCACAATTCCCAAATGAGTGGAGTAGAACAGGATTGTACTCAGTTTGCAGTCCTAATACTATTCCATGATTCCACTGGTTGTGATGAAATGTGTGATTATTTTGCCTTAGAAGCAGACACAATGATAGACATTGTGAGGTTGACTTGAATAAAGATTAATTTTGATTATTTATATTTTATAGGAATATTTATTAAATTGTCTCATTTAAATGATAGTGAACTATTATTTTCTATTTGTATGTTTATATGTTCTAGTATTAAAGGCATTAAGAAATATTTGATAAAAAAAAGATTATATATAACATCTGTAACACACGTCCATGGGCTTGTTATCAGCAATGACTATAAATACTAAGACTAAAGCACCAGAGGCAAGAGATTTATAGGAAAACAAGTGAAAAATAGTATTTTTTCTGAAAAATCATCTCTTACTTCCAAGACAATTTCCTTGATCATGCATTATGCCATGTAATATATGTTACATACTTTAATAAGTGCTCTGATCTTGATGTCAAACTTGCAAATCTATGATTCTTTATTCCATTAGCAAGACAGTCCCAAAAATGTAAGATATCCACCATTGTCAAATATTTTTATATATTTTTTTCAATAATAGATATCAAAATTGGATACTTAAAATTGGGGGTAGGGTTGTTTAATAGCTCATATAAAACAATTTATTTGAGATAGAAAAGCAAACTTTGTTGTTTCTATATATTAGTTAAATGAGTATTTTAGAATCTAAGATTAAAACACTTGACAACATGCACAAATCGACTGTAAAACTAAATGATGTTAGTCACGATTTCAATTTTCAAAGGGAATTTAATCTACGAGGGCTGAGCAAAAAGTTCGTAGAATTTGTTAATAAAAACAAAAGTACTAGTGTTGTTGCACTCAAACTTTTACATGTTTAAGATCCATTCAAACCTGACAAAATTTGAAAGTTTCAGACAAATCGCTGGAACACTTTCGTCGTTATGACTTCTTATACAACGTATGTAAAGTGTACCCGGAGCACGCCATGACGTTAACGTCATTTGACAATATTTTAACGTTATGACGACGCTCTATCAGCGTATAATTATGGTCTTTGCTGCATGTATGCACATTAGATGTACCTAATAATCAGCGGTAATTAATAAATCTGAATGTAAAATAATTTATATCTCTAGTCGATCAGAAATTTATAGGATAAATTAAAGACTTTTACATAAATACTGTGAGTTGACCATAACCCTCATGGTTACAGCTTGGCATAACAAGATTCCCTGCCCTGTTTATCCACACTTTTTTTTAACTTAAATCTCTCTCAACTCTTAGCAACTTGGACCTCCAGTTCTTTCTGTTCTAATGTTAAAATTGCTGCTTAATTTTGGAGTTAAACTGCCAAAGCCAATTTTCATCACATATGATAATCATGTTAAGGAACCTATCATCTTCTTGCGTATTTGGCTGTCAAAACTACTTTCAGACAATAACCGTTCTTTCCTGCTCCTCAAATGTCGATAATTTTTGCACACATCGTGCGAATAGATGATGCATGTGTAAGAGGTCATGCAGAATAGTTCTTACATTTTCATCCGAGGATTATACAGCGCTCTAAACGTTTGAATGCGGTATTTTTCAGGATGTCACAGATACACGTCACAAGTTTATCACTTATTATCTTTGCACACCCATTCTCTGGGCTTATGCAAAGGTATTTCTTCATTGCTAAAACCTTCACGCCACTTGAACACGGGCATTTTTTACATTTCTGATGATTTCTCAGCTAGTTGTAATAAATTATAGGTTTCAGTTGGCAAATATCATAAAATCAAAAATAATTTTATCGCTGTGCGAGTTTCTTTCACATCTCGTAAAACCACATTTTGCTGTATTTTTCCATAGATAGGGCTCACAAAATCTATCGCCATTCCTTTATTTTTCGAGAGTGACATCGGAAATTTTGCTTGGAACATTAAATGGCACCATTCTTGACGTTGATGTAGTTTCAGTAGATTTGAATAAGACAATTTCAAAATTTGATGATTTTTTAAAGCATGACATCAGTGAATTAACGGCGTGCTCCAGGGTAGTGGACCCTGCACTTTTTAAGGTTTATATAGAAATATTTAAAGTGGATTTAGACTTATAAAACTTTACTTGGAAATTGATATTAGACCATATTTACGCATGTGAAAATCTTAAGACAATGGGACTTCAAATAAAAAAGTTATGAATAAATTCTACGAACTTTTTGCTCAGCCCTCGTATGTAACGCATATAACAGCATTGGAAGCTGTAATTTGTTTAAAATGCTGTTTTACGAAGCTTAGGCATCCAGCTTGCAAACTACATAAGATATTTGAATAATAAGAGAGTTAAGTGTCTTCTTTCTGTAGCCCAAACTTTCATTTTGCTTTTTTACTTAGTTTGTTACAGTAGCATATGTAACAGGCTGTCAGAGAATAACGCCCCGGAGCACATAGTGCAGACATCTCTTAAATGATGCTGCTTGAAATTTTCGTCAAGATAATATATGTCTGCGAAATTCACTAGGGGGGAGCAGGCCCGTTTTTAGCTTGAAGCCGTAGTATGAATCCAGCTCAAATGAATCAAGGTATACACTAAAACATTTAATTTGATGAAAAATAACAGAAAAAAAGACAACATTATTGGCAGCGTCGCTTTGAAGCTTAACACTTGATGGATAGTAAATTATTTCTAAACAGCCATTTAGCTATTACAATGTTCTAACGAAACAGTGTTCCCTGTTTTCAACAATGGACTATGTCAACTTATCAAAACATGCTCTGACATCACTTCAAACTTATCATAAAACTACTGTACAAGCACATGTACTAGAAAAGCATCTCCAATAATGCACACATTCTAATGTACTTGCTTTTGTAACGCTACTTCTGATTGGATAACGTCAAAAATTTGCGACAGTATATCCTGCGATATACTGCAGGAAATAATTTGACGTCATTAATTACGTCGTATTTCGTTGGATGACGTGCGGCATTACGCGGCTTGCAACGTTCAAATTCGAGACGAAACTGCAGAAGTGCATTAGAATGGGAATAATCATATTCAAAATTTTCATTTGGGGAGGTATACTCAGAATAAACAATTGAAGGATATTTAGATTTAGTCCCATCTCTAACATCCAACACAATAAAAACTTTACTAATTATGCATGCATTTCATAGCTCCAGACATCAGCAATCAAAATGGATGCTTTATCTCAGTAACGCTTCAATGGTTTAAGAAGTTTTTTTTCCATTATTAGTGGCAAAGAGTGATAAATTGGTGTTAACTTTTGTTTGTGGTCGGAATTAGAACATAAGCAATGACCTGGTAAAGGTTGCAGCAAAAAATGAGAGTGCTAAATTTTTTGCTTGTGAACTTTGGGTAGAGAGGGTTTGTACATTTGGTGTAGTACGGTATCGTAATCAATGACCCGTGAATTGTAATTTGCATTTTGGTGAATTGCATAAAGATAATTCTTCCAATGACAATTTTTTTTTTAATTATATTCCCAAATATTATAAAGTCAAAAGAATTTCAATATCCTTCAATTGTTTTTCTCAGTACACTGAACCGAAGTTATAAGTAGCCACCATACAATTTTTGCTCCTGTTCAGAAAGTAAAAATCGCTCTCACAAAATTTAAATTTTATAAGAAGGTCCAAGGCTTTGTTGAGACTCTGCAAATTATGTCATTTCAAAATGTCTGGTAGACCTTGCACAGACGAGGTCCGAGTAAAGGTACCATCATTTCAAAAACTCACACTTTTTAGTGTGATATAAACTATTCATCAGATACGTTATCCATTTATATTTTAATTAGTTTGAAGATGTTTATAACAGCTGTGATATAAGATGAAAAGAATTAAATGTATTTTTGACAATTGTAACACTCCATTTCTCGTCTACGTTAACATGAAGACAGCCACGGTCAACAACTTAATCAAAGGATTTTTAGCTTAACCATGCAGTTTGCATACACACTTTGCATTGCTCTGTACGCTTTAATATCTGCGGCATAGTAGTGCAATTTTCAGGGGTTCTTTATTATGAATTGGCGTCACTGTTCTGTTTACAAATTAAGAAATCTTTGACAAATGCCATTTAAATGACCTTTAAAATTTCATGTTAAAAGCGGAAGTTGATACCAAATTTGTAAAAAATATCATTAGAAAATGGGCTCATCAAGTTGCATGATGTTTTGTCAAACATATTAACGTAAAATAAAACACATTCAATGATTTTAGTATGTGTAGCTGATGATTTCCGAATTTTTCGGAAAATTCAGAAAATTTTCAATTTTGAAAATTCATAAAAAATCTGTCATAAGCAAAACGTCAAGTATTTGATATTTTTCAAGTCGACTAGGCTGGTTTGCAATCACCTGTACTTGAATTTAATAAAAACTGCACTCAAAACACTTATTTTTTTCAAAAATTTGATTTTTGCATTTTTGAACCCAAAAATCTTTAAGTGATATAAAACTCTTCCAAAACACCGCTTAATTTTAGTTCATTACAATACACATACTTGGGCAAAATTTCATTTCAATATCACTAGGGCTTAGTAAGAAAAAAGAAATTGAAAAGTGGCTACTTAGATCTTCGGTTCAGTGTATATATCGTCGGGTATACGTTCGGAAATCACGTTTTACGGCTCCGCTCGCGCGTCGCCGTAAAACTAAATTTCCGACCGTATATCCGACGATATACCTCCCCAAATGAAAATTTTGAATACAGTTATCCCCTTATTGATTTGAACACTTACCCGCTACGCATTCATGTATGTCTGAGCAGAACTCACTAGGGTCACAGTCCGTTGAGTTGCTGCATACTGTAATAAAAAAGACACATAGAGGATCTTACATGAGTACTCATGTTTTATTGAATTTATTAAACGAGTTGGGAAAAAGAGATAAATTGCGAGGCTTGTCGAGCATTTTATCTCTTTTTCGCAACGAGTTTAATAAATTTAATAATACAAGAGCACGAATGTTAGATTCTATTTATCATATGACAAATACTTTGAAATCTCATTTCTGGCGTAAAAACGTTATAATTTTGTCATTATGTACGCAACGTTGTTATGGACGTCATAACGTTTCCCGTAAATCTATAAACACTAGTGGTTTTTCGATTTTATTGCATGGCGTTATTTCACTCCCAGACGCGACGTCATATGATAAATGCTGTAATAAAAATGTCATGCTGATTAAAGTAGGTAAGGGTGCAAAGATCAGGAATCGATACAATCAAGTACCCTCCTGACCCAGGGTACCAATTGAAAAGTGACAAACTCACAGTTAGACACCACAAACGAGAGCCAAGAGGTCAGCCCTTTCCCAACAGGTGATGTTGAAGTTTCTTGGATCGCCGGAATTACTTTTGCAAAGAGGGGCAGTGGTGTTAAAATTTGGCAAAAACTTCGTTTTTAGAAGTAAAATTGCGAATTTCTGATATCCATTTGCAGCAACAGATACATGACACCAGCAAAGAATGACTTAAGAATGATTATTGAGGCTTATATAAGTCCACTCTGATTTTATTATGGTTTCAAAACCGGAACTTTAATGTCTTGATTTTTGGGTGAAAATCGGTGTTTTTATAAATTTAACACGAATTTTTGTAATCTGGCTGATAAAGTTTTATAATTTAGAGCTGTTATTTAATTTGTTTCAAATTTGATGCTGATTTATTCAATTTACATATATCTCTGTCGTGTATAGTTAAAAAACCAACCAAAATATTTTCGTTTTTACCTCTAAATCCGGCATTTTGATATTCAGGTATATTTTGTGAAATGCATGTACATGTATTGCTATTACTTGTATATCTGGACATTGCCATATTAATAAAATGGCGTATGCATAGTAAACATTTCAAATGGAAACAGCATTTATCATGTACTATGCTATCATATCAAGTAATGACATAATAAAAAGAGGACCAAGTGACCCTAGATCGCTCCCTTGAGTTTTGTTTTAAACGTCTTGTCTATAGGTATCTATTGGAAACTGGCCTCGCTCCTGATGACCTGTCTTGTGGGCCATATTCAGTCACAGGGTCATAATTGGAACTTATTTAAATGTTGTCTACCAGCTGATGCTACATACCAAATATCAGGGCTCTAGGCCTTGTGGTTTCAGACAAGAAGATTTTTTATGTTTTCACTATATGTAAGTCAATGTAAAAAAGAATGTATGGCCAGGAAATGCCACACGCACAAACTGCATACAAACCCACGGCACCAAGAGGAAGAGTCAAAAAACAATAACAGCCTCATAAACTCTGTGACCTCCAGGGCAATACCATTCTGACCACAGAGCCATAATTTGAACAAACTTGGTAGAGTACCACATATTAAATATCAAGCCTTTTAGTATCTGTCAAGAATGTGTTTTAATATGTTCTCTATATATACTATCTCTATAATATAAACTATATATAAAACATTGATCCCGGAGGGGGCCTCATTTTCTGCCAAAGGGTAATAATTTTCAACAAACTTAGTAAGTCTGCTAGATGATGCTACATGCCAAATATAGACTCTAGGTTCCGTGATTTCAGAATAGACTATTTTAAGTGTTCCATATATAAGCCTATGTAAAACATGTGACCTCAGGGTAGGGCCAGTTTTGGCTTAAGGGCCATTATGTGAACGAACTAAGTAGAGGTATACTAGGTGATGCTACATATCAACTATCAATGTTCTATGCCTTGTAGTGTCAGACAAGAAGATTTTCCGAATAGATTCCTATACTGAACATGCGAGCTCGCAGGCGGGTCCACTTAATAGTCCCTTGCTCCAAATTGAATAAAATTGGTAAAGGCGTACTAGGTGATGTTGCATACCAAATATCAAGGTTCTAGGCATTGTCGTTTCAGACAAGAAGATTTGGTTGTTGTTTTTTCCAATATAATAGTAAAGCAGAGAGCAAAGCCCAGATATCGATACAATCAAGTACCACAACTGACCCGAGACACCATACAGGACAGTGACGAAATATAAGAAAACACCACGCAAAATAGAGCCAAGAGATCAGCCTTTTCCTAGCAGGTGATCACATGCTTATGTGTAAAGTATGCCACCTCCAGGAATGTGTCACTGAAACCACAGGGCTATAATTTGAACAAACTTCGTGGAGGTCTCCTAGGTTATGCTACATACCAAATGCTAAAACCTCCGGGCATTCAAACAAGAAGATTACCATTTTGAAAATCTATTTTAGCCCATGTGACCTAGATATGCAATTTACTTAACTATTTGAACAATTCTTTAAGATGGTCATATAAGAATCATTCCTGCAAAGTTTGGTTAAAATCTAGCTAGTAAGTTAGGAGGAGATTGTGCCATCATAAAACAATAGACAGCCAGTGGCCCAAATATGATCATTTCTTCTAAAACATAATGCATTACATGCCGTATATGCAGAGTTTAAAGGTCTACATTTTGGTTTATGAGTGGTCATCAGCAGATTAACTGCTAAGGGAAAGATTGTTTCATGTCTAAGTGTATTTCAATATCTCACCGGACGAAGGGGGATCCGAGAGGGGACTAGCCGCCTATATAGGTTTACTAAGATTAATATAAATATTTTATCAGAAAATAGTTAAAACCTTTAAGGGCCTCTTTATTACCCCGTTCAGGGAATTCATTATCCACTCTTTGGTCTGCCTCGCATAGAACCTAGGAAAGTCATAAACATATTTATGATTAGTACCACTTTGAGGGTTTAAAATGTAGATTTTTAAGCAGTTTGACCTTGAACTTTGATACAAAGGTCATATCAGCAGTCAGGAGCTATTATTGACAAAAAAACACCTTAGACAATCAGTAACAAAACATGTTAGAGACATTGCTTTACCATCCATATAACCGGCTTCAAATTATTTTGAAAATTAAGGCTGATATATCATATTTGCAATTATTCTACAAAATATGAAGCACTTCTGTCAAAAACATGCCACTGTAAGACAGATTCTAATTAACCTTTGACTCCAGGGCCATAGCGGTGATATGTAACGTACTTTGTAATTTACACACCATAAGCAAAAATTGTGCTAAGTATGAACACCCTTGGTCAAAAAATGAAGGAGGAGTTCGCGTAACAAGCCATAAACTGATTGTAAGTACATTTGACATTGTCTTTTGACACCAATGGCAAAGCGGTGATAAGAAACCAACGTTGTAATCTACACCCCATAGACAATCATTGTGCCATATATGAACAACCGGGCCGCGTAGCGCAGTCGGTAACGTGTCTGGTTACAGATGCGTGTCTGACTACAGATCCAGGAGTCGAGAGTTCGATCTCGGCCCGGTACCATACTTTCGTGGAGATTGATCATGAAATAATTTCTACGGTCATTCTCCTCTTTTCCGCTGATTTATTCAAGAAGGGTTGTTGTCAGTTACAAGCGAAAGTATGTGCACAAATTACTGGTTAACCGCTTGCTCAAGCCTGCTCAGAAAAAAGTGTGGTTAAGTGAACTGACCGTCCCGCAATGACCATAGCTGTTGACATGGGACGTAAAGCAACAAAAACAAACAAACATATATGAGCACTCTGGGTCGTAGAAATGAAAGAGGAGTTCATGTTATGAGATGTAGGAATAAAAGAGGAGTTCATGTTATGAGTCATAGAAATGAAAGAGGAGTTCATGTTATGAGTCATATTGCAGGTTTTTTCTTAATTTCACCTTGACCTTTAACTCCAAGATTATATTGATAAGTTGAAATGCATACCATAGGCAAATATGAACATCGAGGCATATGTTAAATGGCAAGTTCTTGTTATAGCACTAACATAGTTACTCAATGCTGTTACTAATACCCAAAGGCAAAATCTATATTTTTAATTAGCTGATGGATAAAATACCATACTTGATTTGGAATGGTACGCACTGACAATATGTGTAAAATGTAGTCAATAGATTAAAAGAAATGTAATCATAATACTAAATAATGATGTCAAAAGGATAAATCTGCAGGTATTTCCATTCTGCATATATGGGCCAGGATATGATGAAAGGTACCCTATGGTCGCGATAATCAAAATCAGGCTAATGTTACATCTGCAAAGTATTACATGTTTAAAGCATTTCTTTAAAATTTTAAGTGATTATCTTCGAAACTGATGATCATATGGATGTTAGAAACATCATACACTGAACCGAAGTTATAAGTAGCCACCATACAATTTTTGCTCCTGTTCAGAAAGTAAACATCGCTTTCGCAAAATTTAAATTCTACAAAAAGGTCCAAGGCCTTGTCGAGACTTTGCAAATATGTCATTTCAAAATGACGGGTAGATCTTGCACAGACGAGGTCCGAGGAAGGGTACCCTCGTTTCAAAAAGTCACACTTTTTAGTGTGATATAAACTATTCATCAGATACGTGTTATTCATTTATATTTTAATTAGTTTGAAGATGTTTATAACAGCCGTGATATAAGATGAAAAGAACCAAAATATTTTTTGACAACTGAACACTCCATTTCTCTTCTACGTTAATATGAAGACAGCCACGGTCAACAACTTAATCAAAGGATTTTTAGCTAAATCATGCAATTTGCATACTCACTTTGCATTGCTCTGTACGCTTTATTATCTGCGACACAGCAATGCAATTATTAGGGGTTCTTCATTATGAATTGGTGTCACCATTCTGCTTAAAATTTAAAAGACTGAAGTCTTTAATAAATGCAACTTAGATGACCTTTAAAGTTTCACGTTAAAATCCGCAGTTAATACCAAATTAGTACAAAATATCGTTTGAAGATGGGCTCATTAAGTTGCATGGTGTTGTGTCAAACATATTAACATAAAATAAAACACATACAATGATTTAAGTATGTGCAGCTGATGATTTCCGAAAATTTTGGAAAATTTGGAAAATTATCAATTTTTAAAAATTCATAAAAAATCTGTCATAAGCAAAATGTCAAGTGTTTGGTGTTTTTTCAAGTCGACTAGGCAGGTTTGCATTCACTTGTACTTGAATTTGTTAAAAACTGCACTCAAAACGCTTATTTTCTTCAAAAGTTGATTTTTTGCATTTTTGAACCCAAAAATCGTGAAGTGATAGAAAACGCGTCCAAAGCACCGCTTAGCTTTAGTCCATTACAATGCACATACTTGGGCAAAAATTCATTCCAATATCTTTAGGGCTTAGTCAGAAAAAAAGAAATTGAAAAGTGGCTACTTAGAACTTCGGTTCAGTGTATGTAATCAGGTTTGGAATGTGATGTCAATAATGGCCTGAACCGTATGATGACGTCAGAGTGTTTGTCTATATTCGTTTGTTGATTATTGCATGCTCAGCATAAAAATCTAGCAAATATAAAGTTTTCTCATGTCTTTACATATTTCAATGAAAATGCAGATGAAGTTAAATGAATTTATATATTCTAGATCGTATTATAGACATTAAAAATGGCCCACTTGTAGGTGTCGTGATCTGAGTGTTCCCATGGCAAATACCCGTATAGAAAATTTAAAAAACGTATAATCAGAAACATTTCTTTTTTTGAAGGTATCAAAGTTAAAAGCATTCTCATGGAAATATCAAGGCATGTAATTTGATTTGATTTTAAGTATTTTTCAAATGTCTCTTACGTAATAATTACTTGGATTCCTTAAGGTCACTTATGTCAGATCCGCGTTCTTATGTACTACATTAAAATAGGCCTAACTGTTTTAATGCATTGCTTATCTGGTTAAATATACACCCCTAATGCTTTAAAATTTTGATAGTATTTGCATTTTTGCATTTCTTTTCAACCTGCCAACTTTTGCTTATTTTAGATGTTATATATGATTCTTTGAATAAAGGTGTTTTTTTTCAAAGCCTAATAAAGAGGCACTGCCCCTGTTTCGGAATGTAATTCCAGTGGTTCCATAATGTAAAGTTATAAGACTTTCCAGTGATATATCACAATCCTATTTTACAAGTAGGGAGAAGTTCCACTTCAACTGAGCGATTTATAATTTTTCAGATTTTTCCTCGATCAAATGGTTATTTAGAGAAAACATTGAAAAATATTCTTGCCAGAAAACAAATTACCCCAAAGTTTTGATATTTGATATTTGGTATGTAACATCACCTAGAAGTACTCTACCGAGTTTGCTCAAATTGTGGTTATGTGGTCAAAATGGCCTCATCCTGGATGTCACAGAGTTTACATTGACTTATAAATTGAAACGTACAAAATCTACGGGTTTGAAACCACTAGGTCTAGATCCCTGATATCACCCAGTAGATAGACCATATTTAAATTTCCTCCAAATATAGCTCTGGGGACAAAAATGGCACCACCAACGGTTCACCAGAGCATGGTCAGTTTCTAATAGATACATACAGATTAGAGGTTCTAAACAAAAACTCAGGTGAGCGATCTAGGGTCTCTTGGCCCTCTTTTAGTGTGTGTCAATACTTGATGTGCTATCACAGAACATGACAAATGATGTTTCCATTTGATATGTTTATTATATGTACGTCCTTTTCATAATATGACAGTGCCCTGTTATCTATAAAATAGCAAAACAGGCATTTCCAAAAATATACCTGATATAAAAATGTCAGTTTTCGAGGCAAAAAAAAAGAAAATATTTTGGCAGGTTTTATAAGTAAACACGACAGGATACATGTAAGTTGAATAATGCAGCATCAAATTTAAAACAAGATAAATAAAAACTATAAATTTTTAAAACTTTACCTGACCGATTACAAAAAATTGGATTATTTTTTACAAAAATACTTATTTTCACCCAAAAAATTAAGACATTTCATTTCTGACTTTGACTTCATGATAAAGTCAGGCCATGATTATATAAAACTCAATGATCATTTTTCAGTCTTTCTTTGCTGGTGTCGTGTATCTGTTGCTGCAAATGGATTTCAGAAATTCGCAATTTCCCTTCTAAAAATGAAGATTTTGCCAAATTTTAACACCATTGCCCTTCTTTGAAAAAGTAATTCCAGCGATTCAAGAAACTTCAACATCTTGCCAAACAGTTCATGCAATCGTTTTCCATTTTACAGATGGGGAGGGGTCCTGTCTTAAATAAGCGACTTTTTGCTAGGTTTTTGCTCTACCATAAAGACACCTGACACATACTGTGTGTCATTTTTTGGTAGTAAATGAATACGATGCACACTTGTCTTTCCATTGCGCAAAGCTGAACAAAGGTAGACGAAGATGCTCTGAGATTATTTGAAAAGATGAACTAATTTCAGACGTCAGCTATCAAAACGTCACGCAACCCAAAAAAATAATTTTCGCAAGAACAAATAAATCACGCGAAATTCACCAGAAACCGCTTTAGTGTGATTCTTTGTTATTTCATTGACATCTTATTGGCATTCAAATAAAGCATGCAAGCATTGTTCAACCCAAAAGCTTTTTTTTTTTTTTCATTTTCTTAACATCATTTTTTTCGTTTTCAGCGTTTTATGAGCTTTTAAAAAGCACTGCCACATTATCAACTTTTCTTTAACTTTGTATGATGTTTGAAGTGCATTTTGACAATGATTCAGTCCTTTTGAATCCCGTAGCTGTCGCCTACGTCCATTTAGCGACGTCAAGCGTTACAATGACCGTCAAAGTAAGATTGGTGTCTCATCTTGAGCCATTGCATCAGTATAGACGCAAAACACGTTATTTAGTCCTTAAAACGCCAGCAAAATAACTGCATCTGAAAATTTCTCTTTAACATAAGCAGGGAGGCAAACATTGTGGACCCAGATCAGACTGCTCCTACAGGAGCAGTCTGATCTGGGTTCACACTGTTTATCTATGAGGCTTCAAATAGTTTAATGGACGACAAAAACATTCATTTTGTGATGTTAATGTGAGTTCAGTGTGCATACGGTTAGGATTTTCATGAAATGCACGCACGTTTGCGCGGCTCAAAAAGCTTAATAACTCTTTACCAAATTATAAATGAAACCGGATTCCCCTTGTTTAGCAGATGAAATAGCCGAACCACGCCCAGATATGAATATTAAAGTTGCCGCCTTTACAGTGAGCGAAAAGTCAAGTAATACGAAGAGGGTCAAGACTGTAGGGAGAGTATCGATCAAGGGAGCTAAGTATCTGAATGCATCGCTGGATACAATTCTGAAAATGCCTGGATATAAGAGGTGAAAGGTAACAGCTTTCGATTATAGAAAATCAAAGGAACACGATAAATAAAAAGTTTTCTTGTTCATGAAAACCCCTTGTAAAATTAAAGCGACATATAAAATGAGCCTCGGCGGAATGCTGCGAAAATATTATACATGCGCACATAAGGGACCGCTCATTATTTAAGTGTCAGGGGGCGGGGGGGCAGCTGAAATTTCGATCCATCATCGAAATTTTGGATGACCCCTCCCCCCTCCTAACAAAATATAAATCCAATACCCACCCCCCCATAGATACCACATGAAATATAACCCTGACCACCCATTTTATATCATATTGTAAAATGCAATGTTTTGTTTTCGTAATCCTGTAAGTCATATGTATGGTACTATGGACAATATGGTACTTTTCTTCATTTTTGGCCTGTGTGAGTATCTTAGCTTCGATTCTAAATCTTGACAAGTTTTGACCACTATTGAAATATGAGGAATCTTATATTTGACACTATATTGTTTGTATTAATTCCTTAATTTCCAGTCAACAATTTTTTCAGCTATGTCTAGATGGGCCATCCTGAGTTGAACCAGTACTAAGCTGCAAATTATAGGCTCTCAAGTGCACTTCTACAAAAAGTAGGGAAATGGTAGAGGGATAAAAATTTTGAAGAAAAAATCATGAGCGATAAAGGAGTGATTTGTAAGACAGTAGGGATAGAAGGGCTTTTTTTCAATTACAGAATTCATAAAAAAAAGAGTAATTAGAAAAAAAAGAGTAACGTCGTTACGTCATGTTCTATATTTGATAAATATATTTTTTTCAAAGAATACTTTCTAATGTCTTGTTATTTAATCAAGCATATCGGCTTAGCGCTATAATTTGTTATTTACGAGTTTGAAGCAAGTAAAAAGTGTCAGGTTTCTTTAGTAGTTCAGTATATAAACAGACGCGCACAAAGGCATAGCAAACACAAGACAGAAAAAAAAAAACATAAAGATCCACAAAAGAAGTACCGCCTTGGAACGGTCAGTAAATATTTTACTGGAGGGCTTAAACCGGTTTAACGGTGCACCAACCTCACCCTTAGCCCGAAGTATATGCAAACAGTACAGATCCAGATCAGACGCTGCAGGACGCGGCGTCTGATCAGGGTCTTCACTGTTTGCTAACAGAATGTATTATTGAGGTTTTAATAAAAGTTAATATACCAACCATAAACTCTAAAACAGGAAATGATTTGGTCCAATTATACAAGTGGGGCATTCCATTCGGCATAAATGGGTTAAGTTTCGAGGCAATGAACTTAAACATTACATAGTGTATCTTTGAGCATATGCACACTATCAATGACGTTGGACACTCGTTGAATAGTTATTGCCCTATAGAATATGCTAGTTTATATTGACGGATAACAAACAGTCCTACATCAGCTCTGTACAAATGCACAGGGCGGATCTTGGTCGTTGATGAACCCAACATCCCCCTCGTATATAATTCAGGCCTCCAGATACGAGCGCGTGCATGTAATTGTAATGATTTTTCTTATTTCTTAAGCAAAATACATTTATATGTTGTGGGTACTCAAATCGCATGTTTAAATTGATTGGTATGACATTCATTACATATCTGAAACCCACCGCATGTGTGAGGACTGCCCTAGCATCACGGGACTTGTTTTTCTCCCACCTTTGCCCATGTAAGATAGGCTGTCAGCTCATGTAAGAAAATTCTATCTTACATGACCACGTGACTGCTTTCTTACATGGGCAGAGTAAAATATTCTTTTATACCGAAAAAGGATAATCAAAGGACCAATATATTGCGCATAAGTAACTCAAAGGCACCAAGGAAGGGATAAGCGTTACTTACTGACGTCACATAACGTTAATGACGTCACCGAACGTGCACCGCGTGACGATAAAGGCAATGTGACGATAATGGCATGAGAGGCATAGCAGGAATTTATTTTGCATATTGCAACTTAACTAAAGCTCCAATCGTGTGTTCCTGGCAATAACAAGGTGCAAACTATGTTTACACCCATTTCAATGCCCGATAAAAACACTCGTGAACTCAGAAATAATGTAAAACCAACGAGTAAAAAGTTAAAAATTTCCGTTTTGTACAGAGTTTTTCGTGTTCTGAAAAAAACCTTCGAAAAGTGGGAGAAAAACAATCCATCATGAGCCTGTCCATGTAGGATAGAGAAATCTCACCCTCGGGGTCGGAATTTAACCAGGGACTCGGCAAGCCTCGTCCCTGGTTAAATTTCCGACCCCTCGGGTGAGATATCTCTATCCTACATGGACACTCATGGTGGATTGTTATAATCTTTAAATAGATATCTTTTCATCCTGCCTGATCTAGCTTTTCTTAACAAAATCATTTACATGTACATGTATGTACGAAGAGGAACCAGACTGTAGAGGGGCGCTAAGTATCTGAATGCATGGCTGAATACAAATCTGAAAATGCCTGGACATAAGAGGTGAAAGGTAACAGGTTTCGATTATAGAAAATCAAAGGAACACGATAAATAAAAAGTTTTCTTGTTCATGAAAATCCCTTGTAAAATTAATAGAAAGCGACATTTTAAATGAGCCTCTGCGGAATGCTGCGAAAATATTATACATGTGCACATAAGGGACCGCTCATTATTTAAGTGTCAGGGGGCCCGGCTGAAATTTCAATCCATCATCCAAATTTGGATGACCCCTCATGGTACTTTTCTTCACTTTTTGGCCTGCGTGAGTATCTGAGCTTCGATTCTAAATCTTGACAAGTTTTGACCACTATTGAAATATAAGGAATCTTATATTTGACACTATTTTGTTTGTATTAATTCCTTAATTTCCAGTCAACAATTTTTTCAGCTATGTCTAGATGGGCCATCCTGAGTACGAAGCTGCAAGTAATAGGCTCTCAAGTGCCCTTCCACAAAAAGTAGAGAAAGAGTTGAGGGATAAAAGTTTTGAAAAAAAAATCATGAGCGATAAAGGAGTGATTTTTGGTGTAAGACAGTAGGGATAGAAGGGCTTTTTCAAATACAGAATTCATAAAAAAAGAGTAATTAATAATGCTATCATATCGAGTGCCCTTACACAAAAAAGTACAGATAAAATTTGGAAAAAGTTGTGATATTAAAAGTAGGAATTAGCTGTGTAAAAAAAGTTACGATAGTAGAGCTTTTCGAAGTACAAAATCATTACATTAAGTAGTTTGAATACTGTCACAATAATACTAGCAAAACAGAAATTAAGTTTTTTCATTGTGGAAATAATATAATAGTTATTGTCTAAGATTCGCGCGAGCATAGCGAGCGAGGAAAAGTTCGTGTAAATGACATTTTAGAGTGAAAAAGTAGGGATAGTAGGACATTTTCGAGAAACAGTCGGAAAAAGTAGAAAGGCAAGAACAATATTGAAAAATATAGGATATATATGAAAGCCTGATTAATCAATTTTTATCAAAGTCAGCATGGTTATTCAACTTATAACAATAAAAACACCAAAATAGAATAACTTTTGTGCTTGCAAAAATAAAAGCTGAGAAATTTATCGGCTTGCCTAACTAAAAATAAGAAGTTAATTAATAAAACACGAGCGAGCGAAGCGAGCGAGGAAATTTTTTTTATGATTTTATTGGAACAAATTAAACATGACCCCACCGCCCCCCCCCCCTGCTGGGAAGTCAAAGTTAATTGTGACCCCCTACTAGCCACATGGAAATTTACATGCCCCCCCCCCCCTTACTTTTTAGCCGCCCCCCTGACACTTGAATAATTAGCGGTCCCTTAAGTCTATAAAATGTCGCTTAATCTAAAACGTATACATGTACATGTGTAGACTTACGTACAGTAAAACCTGTCTTAAGCAGTCATTCAAAAGAAGATCAAAGATTGTTTTCTGAAGACCGATTATCGCTTACAACCACGCAACTACCAGGTTAGCAAAGATGGAGGTCATAAACTCAAATGGAGATATAGCTGTCATGCAAATATAAACAATTTGCGGTAGAGCGACATGTATTTTAATACTGATTGGCAGTTTGGGAAGTTAAAAAGAGGCAAAGACAATGGACATGATACTTGGTATGTGTAAATTTCCAATTTTCAGTAACATATGCTGTAGGTTCACATCGGAATTGCCTCATAGAAGCAATTTCGATGTGTACCTACAACATGTTTTTTCAATAAATGATTTTTTTATCATAAGCTTTTTTTAAAAAACAAATTCTCAACCTCTTTCATTGTTTCAGTAAAATGAGCATTTAGAAATGAACAAGTTTTCATGTAGTTTGTTATGTACCTGGATGACAATAATAGCCTATTTTATGCTTCTGAAAACTTATTATGAGATGTTTCATTATAGGAATCAAAAATGTTTTTCTATGCATTAACATCTGCTGGACCCCGTGGGTGATATTGAAACCCGAGCCTGAAATACGAGGACTTAAACGACCCCGAGGGTTCTAGCAGATGTTAATGAATCAGAAAACCATGTTTGATCGTTATTATTGCATAAAGTCATTTTATCACTTGAAAACTTTGGAAAACGCTTCCAAAAGTTCATTTTTGTTTTACTGTAATGGCGCGCAAAATCATGGAGTATTCGTAGGTTTGGAAAACGCCTGTTCCAGGGCAAAGACTTACGTCATCCTAACGTCACTAAATTACGTTCATTCCTATGCATGTTACTGTTGATGACGTCAGTTTTTGTGACGGCCTAGAATGCGTATATGTAAAGTACAAAAGCCCTGCATCAACAGCACGTGAATTGCCTGAATAATACGTGGCTTTTTGCCGGTTAAAACATGGCTGTTTAATAGCGTGCAACACACCTTATTTTGCGTTGCTAAATTGGTAGCTGCTTGGTCGCAATGCCGATCAAACGTATTGTAGAAGGGAGCATTCTGCAACACTTTTGGCCTGCATTAAGCGATAATCCGCGCTCTTTAATACCTTTGTTTTTCCTATTTTTGAGTGGCCACTTAAGACAGGTCTAAATGAATTTTAAATAAACGCACATGCCAATGTACAAGTAATTAGTTGTGTTAATTCCTTCTCATATACAGACTTTATTTGTAACAGCCCGGGGAATAGTGTTTCAAATTCATGAATGTTCCGGATACAGTTCGACATATTCGATATTCTCTGGGCTTAACCATACATGTCTCTTAAAATTATAGCTAAAGACAAAACGATTTCTAATCAAATACATATATCTCCTTTAGAAATAAGAAAAATAAACAATTAAATAATAGCACAACAGGCATCACATGGTACCCCGCCACTGCTAGGTAAATAGCCACAGAACTGCGATATATAAAGACATGATGTCCTAATGAACAAGGGCAATAACTCAATTATTAAAAACGGGTGGATTTTGCCAATTCACAATCCCACGACACTCAACACCGATAACAATAGATATGCAAAAATAAAAGAAATTCCATGAATAAATACTCAAGTTATCGATCGGAAATGGTTAACATCGAAGGACGGACTGAGGGACAGGTTCTTAGTCACAATACATGCTACCTTTGGTGTTGCATATAACCATATCTGTGGAGTTTCATTCAAATATTCCGTATATTAAAGAAACCACAACTAAAACATATTTCAGATCTATCAAGGGCAGATAACTGACTAACTGGAAAAGCAAAAGTGATGGCTCTTAGTCACAATATGTAACCTTTGCTGTTGTACATGTCTGTGAAGTTTCATCAGATATTCCGTAAAATAAAGGAACTACTGGTATTTTTTTCAGATCTACCAAGGACAGATAACTAACTAACTTGAAAAGCAAAAGTGATGGTTCTTAGTCACAATATGTAACCTTTGTTGTTGTACATACATGTATCTGTAAAATTTCATCAGATATTCAATAAAATAAAGGGACTACCGGTAAAACACATTTTCAGATCTACCAAGGGCAGATAACTCAAGAATTGGACAGGTTGAGGATCCAAAGTCACAATATTTAACCTTGAATGATAAACATATCTGTGAAGTTTCATTCAAATAGTCCATATATTAAAGGAAATACGGGTAAAACATTTTCAGATATATCAAGGGCAGATAACGCACTACATGTATCTGGAAGGCAAGAGTAATGGTCCTTATTCAAAAATATGTAACCTTTGATGTTACACATACCTATCTATCTCTATCTCTTCGTACGACAAACACCCTTAAATGAGGATTTCGTGCCGGGTGAAGTTCCATTCAGAGTGTTTTATAAAGTATAGGGACCAAACAATAATGAACTTGAAACGATCCAGAGGAGGGCCCTCAGATTTCTAAAACCCTCAGTACGAGCGGGTGAGGGTATTAGTGAACCATTAAGCGATATTTTATATAATATGTTATCTGATGAACTTTTCAAACATCCTGCTACTCAAATTGAGAGTTTGGTTCTTTCTTGCCGTTAGACAGTGGACAGACAGCTTCTAAACAGTTAAAGAAGCTACATTAATAGCGTTGTACAACTATACACGATGGAGGCAGTTAGTGAACCATTCGGGTATTAGTGGACAGGAGACGATGGTATTATTTAGAAACGCTTTAGGGATGAATATAGACATGCAATTAAGGCTTAAGTTAGACCTGCACTCACCAGAAAATGTAGAACTTCCATGAACCTTGATTTATTAATTGAAACACAGAAGCAGCATTCCACAATGGTCTGACTTTGCTCTTCAATCATGTCAACAGCATGTAGCAAAGTTTGGTCTGAATGTCATTTCCATGGCAGTGCAAATGTGTCAGCTCATTTTCAGACTGCCTGGGACTACCTTGCCAAGTGTTATAACTGGTGGTGAATATGCATTTTATAAAGATTATTGCTTTGTACTATTAACAGAAAAATGTGATTATGAATGCATGTGTTGAGCGAAATACATATAATAGGGGTAGTGAACACATGACTTGTGACGTCATATTTGTTGTAACCATTTTGGAAATCGTCCTCGTATATATGGTACTTTTTTTTTAAACAAACGTTTAAGAACATGAAATGAACCTACAAAAATCATCTGTTTTAGTAGAGTATAACACTTGATACTAACACAGCCTATTCTATTCATACACAAGTCAAACAAAAGCAAGTTTCCATCAGACATTATAAAACATTCTCTTGGCATATTTGCCACGCAGGGGAGGCATGCCTATTTCTCATATAGATCTATTCCCATTTTTCTTGCGGCTTCTTTCATAAAACTAGCTTATGCATTCATGATACAAGAAGTGCAATATGCATAAATAAACTGATTAGGTACACTTTATTCAATGTTCATGTTACTTGGTTCACTAATACCCTCCATGAGAAATTTTCGTCGGGTATTAGTGAACCCTTTCTATAGACTAATCGAACACCGTCAGGTACCAGCACAGAAGCGTTTGGGGTAAACAATTCAGTTAGATACCGGCTTTTATCAAAAAGCATGACAAAAACACTCCACATAAGGTGTTGATCATTAGGATCAAATTTCTGTTTCCTTCACACCATGGTTAAGAATCGTCAAATTTATTGACAAGAAAAATTACAGTCTTTTATACAAACTTACATAGTTAATATGGAGATAGCACACCCTAGAAACTAAACAACGCATTAGGTTGAACGTATTAAATGTCAAACAATAAGCTTCTATGCATTAGAAATTGGGATACAGAAATGGTTCACTAACTACCTATGGTTCACAAATACCCTCACCCGCTCATTACTCAAATCAGACTAAAATAAATGACATGTGAAGTCTTTAAAATTGTCAATTTACACCATTAATTTGAGCCGCGACATGTGATTTCCAATAATGTGGCATTTTGATAAGTGTAGACTCAGACGAGCATGTTCAGTCTCATTTTAGGCTTAGAAACTCCAAATGATGTTCAGTCAGTAACTTAGCACTCATATAATATTCAAGCGACTAGCATAAGCTCTGATCAGACTGCGCGCATGCGCAGGCTGATCTGAGGCTTTGTTGGTCGCAGGAAATTACATGTCGCGGCTCATCTCTCTTTTCCTCTAAGTAAGTTACAACTCTTTCTCAAACACACGACTGTTATGAATGTCTATTTTGATTCTGTAATGTTTACTCTCATATGCCACCAGTGTATGGTTTGAGTTCTGTTCTGTTCTGTTCTGTCAATAGCATATCACCAAAATACATAACTAACCTTATTAAAATAAAAAGTTCTATATATGATTTCAGGGAAGAAAAGAAGGCAGATGTCCCTAGAGTAAACACAACAAGGAATGGGCTGAGGTCTTCCGGGTCTGAGGCGGTCAGGGTATGGAGCAGTCTGCCAAATGGGGTACATTTATCTGAATCGTATCCACAGTTTCGCAGAATGATTCGTGCCCTGGATGTCCTGGGATGTGAATGCCCTCTTTGCTCTGCCTTATTTCAGCAAATACTTTTTGCTTTGCTTTTTCATGCTTTTGCTTGCTTAATCGCTTGTTCCTTTAAATTACATGTACTATGCTTGTCTGATATTGCTCGTTGTTCGTTACCACGCTCAATTTTTCATAATCTCACTTGGAATTTTCAGCATTTTACAAATTTTCTTGAAAAAACAAGTCATTGATATAAGCTAAATATTTTTAACGGCCATCCAGCTACTTTATTTCAATTATTGCTCATGACCTCAGGCTTTCTAGAAAATGTGGACATTTATTTGTTTTCCCAAGCCGTGTTAAGATACTGCATGATATATGTTGGTAGTTCCCCCAAAAAAGATTTCGATTTTTAGAGTAAATTATATATTAAAACAATTTGACGTTATTTTTGTTTTTTGTTTTTATTTCATGGACTTAGTCTATCATTTGACATTTTAGAAAATGGAAACAAAATCAGGGGTCACCAGACTAATTATCTTTCAGGAAGGCCAAATTTAAACCCACCCCACACATTTCGAGGATAATTCAATATAAAACGTTAAGGTGTGTAATGTTTGTCATTTATATAATTCCATATAACTTGTATGAAGTAATTTTGCATTACAAGGCGAAAAAAGAAAAAGAAAAAAAAGGAATAAGTGCCCACCTTGGAATCTACCGTGGTCCTCTGGTTCTGACGTCTGACACGCTAATCACTAGGCCACGATGTCAACTCATACATGGCTCGAAATAACATTACATATTGGACAGACAATCCGGGTAAATGTAAACATTATTGAACCGACACTCATAAATCTTCGACATCATTCGGTTACGTTCGGGTTGTAGACTTTATTCTAATTGATTAATATATGGAGCAAGTATGTATCGGCAAGTGAATCTTATACGTGTGTAGGTAAAACGGATAGCTCATATTCGGTATTGCGAGGGCTCGATTCCCAGTGTTGATGTAGTTAAGTTTTTAAGCACCATTTTATATTACTTTTTAAGCCATGATCATGTAATGTTTATGCGTTCTTTATTGTATATTTTGATATTTGATAACCTTTCATATGCATGTTTTATTTTTTTATTCCATGAACTTTTATACAGTATAACAAAATGATAATGCAGATACTATGTTTAACTGACTGTACGGCTGTGCAGATACTAGCTGTTTCGGTGCTGCTTCCGTCGTCTTAATCAGTAGGTACTCATTGCATATAGAAAGCGTGGTAGCTCAGTGGTTAGGCACTTGCCTCTGGTGCTGCCCTGTGCAGGGAAAGTCACCCCCTGTGCAGGTTAAAGAACCCTACGGTAATTTCGATATGGTTACTTGTAGGCTTTCATCCTGCAACCCGGAGTGTACATTGTACACCTGCCGATAATGCTCGAAAGCGAGCGCCAGGCAGTATATAGAGAAAGAAAGATATGGGCAAATGTCTATAACGCCCAACATGGCAAGCTGGAGGCTAAATATTTTTTTCTGAGCCATCATCGACGTCTGAACTGCGCATACATGTGTAATAAGTATCAAAATCTCGTGTATCGACACATATATTAATGAACATGTGCGTGTGTGTATATTTCATGGTCTTATTTTTAATTACATGCCAATTCATGAGCAAATTACTAGCAAAGTGATTTAAAAAATATCGAGAAAAAAGAAAGGAAAATCAATTTTTAACAAATCTAAAGGCATGTCGTGCGATTCGAACCTACCATCGCAACTTTTGCAGATATACGCTCTGTCCACAAGGCTAATCGGGACAGTGATGAGAAGCGGATTACATGGGCAAATGTATCATTCTGTAACCAATACTTTTGTAATATTTGGAAATCTAAAATTAGAATAACGGATTCATATGAGTGCCAGTTTAATTTTGTTTACCTGAACAGGGTAAAAACTTCTAGGGTAAAGTCGGGTAATTTCGGACTGTCAGCTAAATTCGGACAGCGACTTTAATTGTTTCATATTTTAATTATTGGAATAAAAAATTAATTATCTAAGCAAACACTGGAAATCCTGATGAGACGGCTCATAAGGAGCCGTCTCATCTGGATTTACAGTGTTTGCAAATGCATGTCCGAATTTACCTGATGTCCGAAGTTACCCGACTTTACCTTATTTTTTTACATTCATTTTGTTAATGTCGCCTGTTCTATTTACCTGTATTCGTATTAAGACGATCAGTTCTGATGAAGGATCAATGGATATTTCGGACACATTTAAGTTATTTTCGTCTTTCAAGAAAATGTGGAAATATCCATCTTACATAAGAGTATCTGAAAACTGTTTTGATCCGATATCGCAAATGGTCAGAAAGACGGGACCCAGACAACGTTGTTATTCTGAGCATGTCGTGTTTTAGGCAAAGAGCAATATACATGCACGTAGGATTGTGACAGAAAGACAGACAGATAGATAGAGAATACTAGGTGAGTGTCTTTTGATATCAAGTTTACCAGGCAAGGCTTTGAGAACGCTTGTTGACATCAATAGGCTTGTCGAGATATAGAGAAAACTAGGTGAGTGTCTTTTGATATCAAGTTTACCAGGCAAGGCTTTGAGAACGCTTGTTGACATCGCGAGGCTTGCCGAGCGATTCAACAAGCGTTCTCAAAGCCGAGCCTGGTAAACTTGATATCAAAAGACACTCACCTAGTATTCTATTTATCAGTTTATTGTTACCCATTGTTTCACTCTTCAAACTAGCGATTATGACGTCATTTTCGATTTGTATGTTGATTCAGCGTCATTAGCGACGTCATTCAAAAAGTGCAACGTCATCATGACCTGATAAAGGCAACATGCCGTGAGATAGACAACGTTTATCAGGCAACGTGCAACAACGCAGTTGATACGAGAGGTAACTGATAAATTTTGCTTCAGCTGAAGGGCCTTAGAACACTGGTCAGAATCTGCTCTAACCACCTGAGTCACCTGGCTTGTTTAAAATCACCACCACATACTTTCTTTGTGTCGACCAATTCGTGACATTTCTGTCAGAACAAGTGTTTTCAGCAAAGGGTAACGAAAGCTTGTGACAGACAAGCATACAGACAGACAACCATGCAGGCAGACAGACAGATAGATTGGGCTGCTCAAAGACGTTGGGACACTGTCTAGCGGTGAGCTGTCTTCAAGTTTGCTAGTGAACTGTCTGTCGATGAAATGTCTTCAAAATGTATGTTTTCACGCATCTGAGTCTGTGTAGAGTGCGCACAGACAAGAACAACGTGATTGTCGATTCTGTGAGATGCGCCATATTTACTTTGTGTATCTTTACAAAATCTTTAATAATAAAAAATGGAAACAACGCTTTGTTCATCCGTAATTTAAAAACCATTGGTCTAGATAAGGACACAATTGTAAATATGTTCTTATCCAACAACTAGTACACGTGATTTGGGTACTCAAAAGAACCGTCTTATTGAGTCGGTTCTTATGAGTACCCACAACATATGTTTTGCTTGAGAAATGCGAAAAATAATTTTAATTACGCAATCTTATCTGGAAGCCTGAATTTGAAGGCAGATCAGGTTCCGAGGTTATTTAACTTTTTTTCATGCTGAACTCACATAAAAAAATAAAATGCTAAGAATTCTTTGCATTTTGATATAATGAAATTGTCCACTGTTCTGGTCAAAAAATTAATTTAATGTTAGAATTGAATAATCTCATGTGAGTTGAGCTTGAATTATTTTCATAACCTCGGGTCCTGTCTTAAACTTGACCATACCGAAGTCCATGGCGTCAGCATATCCAAAAAGGAACAAGCACACGGCTATAAACCATAAAAGCTTCATCTTTGTACTGCGGCGTCACACGGAAGCGAACACGTATAAATCAGAGATGTACATGTAGGCGAACAAACTTTTATATATGTTAGATCATTGGGATCGCCACGAAAAAGACTTGCCTTGGGCTTTTGACACAGTGACATTCTAATCATGTGCGGATCAAGAGTGGTAGGATAGGGGGTCCGGACCCCCCCCCCCCCCCCCCATGAAAAATCACAAAAATATAGGGTTTCTTAGCAATACTGGTCCGGATCCACTGAAAAATCCGAAAGCTACCAAGCCAGCATTCAATGTTGGGCCAACATCGGCACGCCAGCGAAACGCCATTTAAATGGCGTTTCGCTGGCGGGCCGATGACGGCCCGCTTATAGTGGTATTTGGATCCTTCCTCCCCTCATCAACTAAAAACAACAACAAAAAAAACGTTGTCAAAGTCGGACCCCACTGGCAAAACTGTCTGGATCCGCGCATGCTAATACAGGCAGAGATAGCTGCAGAGACGGGCTAGAATATTGCATAGTTGGATGGCATGGAAGTTCTGAAATCGATAAAATCAAGCACCACACCTGATCTGTTACTGATAAAAATACAAGAAAACGTCACGCACGAGAGAGCCAAGAGGTCAGCCCTTTTCCATCAGGTTATCACAACACACAAGGCTGTAAGGAACAGACAAGACGGCATAACAAAGACAACATGTATGGAGTTATATTTTCTAATCAGCAAATAATAAAGGTGTTGATCAGGGCCCGGAATTACAATGCCTCCTTAAAGTTATGGAAGACTTAAGTTAAGCATTGATATTTCAACATGCTAGATGCAGTACAAGTTGTCAAAGATATCATTGTGATCTACCGAAAGAATGAAACTATTTTGATTTTAAACAGTTTGAAATGTTATTTTTCGCATCCTGAAAACCCCAAAACTTAACTTAAGTCTTCCTTAACTCTAAGGAGGCATTGTAATACCCGGCCCTGGACCCAGAATTTCAATGCATCCTTAATGTTAAGCAAGACTTAAGTTAAGTATTGATATTTCAACATGCTATATTTAAAGGTTAAATAAATGCCTGGATCGATGTGGTATTTGTGGTCAAAGATATCAGTGTGATCTTCAGAAAAATTAAAGCATTTTTGATTTTAATCAGTTTTAAACGTTATTTTTTGCATCCTGAAAAATCGATACTTAACTTAAGTTTTCTTTAACTCTAACGAGGCATTGTAATTCCGGGCCCAGATACGCGGGATGATCGGTGGCTCTTTCTCTACGCACACAACGAAAGCGGGTTTTCTCACGACGTGGTGTAAAGGTGAACAGCCGCGCGAATTTTACAAAATATGAAAACTGTGCAATTTTGCACAGGTATCATATACTGTGGATTTCCCACAACTGTTGTTACATGTACATGTATATCAAAATGGAACTATTGTCTTCATTGTAAGAAAATTCTTTTTAAATAGTTATAATGTCAGCTCAATAGAGAAAGAATTGACATTATGATCGTATCTGGATTTTCTCTTCACTTTCTTTTGCTTAACGGGAAGAGGTGCGAGTCAATCGCCAAAAGCTAGAGGTGCCAGTAGGCTTGTTTCATCCTCAAATTCATGACTGGGCCTGGACGCGAGAAAACCTGTCTTCGGTGTTTAGGAACAACAAATGCGCAGACCAGCCTGCGCATCCGCGCAGCCCGATCAGCGCCTTTGTTATACGCTTAGTATTGGAACGTATCATATCTAAACTTGCTACAACCGATTTTTCAATCTATTAGCTAGTATCCGCAGTGGAGGAGACTGGTTTGAGTCTCGTTTTGTCGCTAACCCCGAAGACAGGTTTTGTCGCGACGAGGCTCAAACCAGTCTCAGAGTGCAGCTAGGTTATGTGAACCAGAGAAGGACGATGAACTTGTAGTTGAGCCAATGAAAGACGTGGCCAACCTAAAAATCAAAATTGTACCGACAAAATCCAATAATAATAATAATAATAATAATAATAATAATAATAATAATAATAATGTTGTAAAAGTCTTGATTCTATTCCTGGGAAACACTGTAATATCTTCCATCGAATCATGCTCAGTGCATAAACCAGACTTTGACTGGCAATAGCCAATATATGGCGAGGTTGGTACCGTCAAACATGTTCAAGAAAAGAAAAAAAGCTCTGAAAATGACCAGTTAACTAGTCATTTTCAGAGCTTTTTTTCAATTTCAGAGCGTTTTTTAATGTCTCCAGAACAAACAGTTAAACTAGTAAAGTAAACCAACAGTCTGTATTATATCTTTAAATCCTGCATAGGACAATCACTTTTAACAGTGTCACTCTAAAAAATACACAAACAGAAACTCAAAAATATTTCTTTTTTTTCAACAAAACAAATAATTTTTGGAGTCAGCGAAAAAAATAAAAAAAAATGTAGAAATTATTTTTTTTTCTACTTTCCGGAAAATTACAGTAGGAGGGTTCGTAAATCAACTAATGAAAAAAATCTGACCTTATGGTGCTGCGGCTGACCCACATGAGACAGACATTAGCAGAACAGAACAGATTGCTTATTCGACATAAACCATCAGTTTCTAGTCGATCACATATACATATTACACAATAAATCAGCGTATGTCATCGAGTTAACCGAAGGTAGGAGATGACTTGCTATGACGACGTATTGTGCGCAATCTTGACGCTTTGTTTACGTGAGTTTTGTAAACAATGTGTACAAATACAAGAATTATCTTATGGATATCGTCAAATTTGAGGCTGACAGATGATTTTATTCAATTGCAATCAAAACTTAAATCTATGGTGAAGGACGTTGAAGGTGTTTCCAAGGTAGTTGGGCTTATCCATTGTGACAAAGACGGCTCTCATCACGCTATCTCAAGACCTCGCCTCGAGGTAATAAAACTTTTTCAAGCTCAACTCAACTGAGCATGAAATTTATCCTGCTCATAAATGTTAAAATGCCAGCAATTGTTGGCATTTTAACATTTATGAGCAGGATAAACACAGCATATGAGAGCTTTAAAGCAAGAAATACCGTTCTTTTTCAGCGTTTTAGGTTTAATGAGCAGTTGGAATTTTATGCTCAGTTGAGTTGAGCATGAAAAAAGTTTTATAATCTCGGGGCCAGATTATATCTTCAATCTGGGGTGGATGCAGTTAACTATAAGGAGCTAGGGGTTAACCAGTATGGCATAGGTCAATGGCGATGGTGTCCCAACGAATGGCGATTATACGAATCAATCATGAGTGTGAGGGTAGGATGGAAAAATCCGTTGAAAAAACGTTTTGACAACTAGTTTACTCAGAATCATACGAAATTTTAACTAACTTTATAAAAAAAAAGTCATAAAATAAACTTTTTTCAAACCTTGGTCAGCTGGTAACCAAAATAGTAAAACGTTTAAAAATAACTGATAAAGTTAACAAACACATTCCAGTCTTAGATACTGCCAATAATAAACCAGTTCTTATCACTGGCATTGCAGAAATTCGACCCTGAAAAAAAGTGCAATGTGATCTGAGTTTCATTCGAAATAATGCAATATGAAATGGTGTTTTGAGGGTAGTGCCCTTCAAGATTCATTTTATCACTTGTTTCTCATCTGATCACAATACAATTTCAATAGCTAATGCAAATATAGATGCGCTTTACGCTGGTAGTCTCAGAATACAAATAGCATTTTTGTTTCAGAGTAATTTTCATTTTTAAAGTGGTGCGTAACTAAAGTGGCTCACTGTAGTGGATTACATATTTTGTAAAGGCGCATGTATGTAATGACGTTGCATGTGCTCCGATAGTATTGTATCAAATGTTCGACAAGTCTCGTTTTATCTTTTTCCCCAGCTCGTTAAATTATTTCTCTAAAACATGAGCACTCTTGTAGGACCATGTATCGGTTGGTGCGTTTTTTATTCCATTGTATACTGGAAACCCAGTACTTTGGCAAAAAGTGAAGATCCAGATGAAATGCCGCATGTGTTTTTCGATTTTATTGCATAGCTCCCATAGGCGACGTCATGTGATAAATTGGTATTCATCGCATACAGTTTTCACCGCAGCGAATGTTCAGACGACCCACACAGTCTCTCCAGAGATGCCCACGCTCGTACATTTACAAAGCGGAACATATACACTGTATGAAGGCTCGGGTCGAAAAGGTTAGTTTTAATAACGGAAGCAACGTCAAAATTACTTTTTCTAGAGGCTTAATCAATTCATGTATCGTATACATACATGTACAACGATTAAAACTTTTTTCCGATGAAAAGTATATGCGCGAAGCGTGCTTTCCCCCCCAAAAAAACGCCCTCCTTTAATGGAATATAACCGTAAAAATACGATGCGAGCAAGCTGAGCCTGTTGTCTCCACAATAACATGTCACAATGGAATACGACGGTTACGGCGAAGACCCGCGGATATACATGTAGGTGTTCGTACAAGTTAAATAGAATAATCATTCTGTGGGTCTTGTGCGCGGATCATTTACATGTACGTATTGTTTTTTTCTATAGTGCATTTTCGAACAGGACTAAGAATCGAATCGTGTATTATGACACAAACATTGCTGCGATAAACGTCAGCTTTACGATGAAGAGCTAGCCGTCGGTAGTGAACTGGGCTTGACACAAAAATGTGTTGAGCTGTGGCACGAGATTTCCAACAATGTGGTATTTTGACATATGTAGACTCGGACGAGCCTCTGTAGCCTCCTTTTAAGCTTCGAAACTCCAAATGTTGTTCAGTCAGTAGCTTAACAATCATAGAATACTCAAGCGACTAGCAAAGGCTCTGATCAGACTGCGCACATACCACATTGTTGGAAGTTTCATGCACTGGCTCTGTTATGATTCAAAGAAGGGCTGCAGTTTTCATTATACTGATGAAAGAACGAGTCCGACGTGAAGTATTACTGGTTGCATGGGAAACAAATAGCTCGAGATTGCACAGTGATTATTTCAACTGTTCTTTATTTGGCTGTTTATTAGGCTGCTGTTAGCCTTATGATTTCACTTTAAATATCTAAATTTCAACCAATCAGGAATAGACAGAAATTGTCATATATGAGTATCTGAATTACCAGACTGTACATACAGTTTTATTCCAGGTGACAACACTCAGTGAAAATGAAGTCAATGTCTAGGGATACAGACTGAAGCAGTCAAAATACCTTTTGAACTTTTCTTCTCAGAAAATTGTCAATGGAACTGAAAGTAGACTAATTCTTGCAACAGTAGCACAAATCAATAAATTGCAGGTCACAGTCAAGAAAAATCAGCATTTCGTACTACTATGTGTAATCCAATATTTTCATATCAGCATTTAACCCTTCTCATGCTGAGCACGGCTTTATCCTTTTTGGAAAACACTGTAGAAACATTGTCGAAACCATCTGATCAGGATCTACACTGTTTTTCACTTGCAACACAAGGGTTAAAAGTTCATCTTCTGTTAAGTAACATTTAAAGTGACTGTTCTTAGGGGACATAGGGATGATCCTGTGTAACACATTAATCAGTAGCGGATTCAGAGGGGGGTCGGGAGGTTGGATCAAACCCCCTTTTGAGACAAATTCATTGCATTTTCATGGAAAATTTCAGAAAAAAAACAGGAAAGAATAATAAATATTCAGGTAAAATTAACAAATCAAAGCGCCCCTTAGAAATTTAAACCCCCTATCAAGAAATCCTGGATCCGCACTGGATCTTACAAAGAGCAAACATATAGGCATAAAACAAATTTCACAATTGAAATGCAGCAGAATATCTTTTTTAAAGATATTTGTTGTTTTCACTCTTTCATCATTTTAAGAATGTTAGTTGATTTGCAAATACTTTGACACACAATCTGTGATGGGGCTAAAAGGATCCACAGAAATTTCCCCCGCTTTGGCAAATTTCACATGGTTTTAGCACCGCCTTAGCGATCTTCGCAATTTCATTTTATTGTTCGTACAGTGTCGCTTTTCTTCAAAAAAAATATGAATATCTTCGTACAAAGAGAAAAAAATCTGTACGAACTAATACAAGATTTACCGTACTCTAACAAAGTTACTGCACCTTCTGAGTCTGCCACGAACTTTATGCCATGAGAACTTAGATAGAATATGAAGATTTTTTCGGATTTAACAATGTTTCAGAATAGGAGCACTGGTACAGTCCCTTTTGTCCAATTTTGATAGAGGATTTCGTTTCGAAACTACATTGAATTTGGAACAGTGGTCCAGGGGGAGATTTCTATCTTTTTGGCTTTGATGGCCATTTTGTTCAGTCGAGGGAAAAAGTTTGTGAAATTTTAAAACAAGTGTAAGCCCTCCAGAATTGTTCTTACTGACGGTTCAATGTGTTACTTCTTTTCTGGATCTTAATCTTTGAGTTTTGTTTTGACATATTGTCGAGCCTTAGCAGTCTTGTAGTTTTGTTGTCACTTGATGGGAAAGGATGATATCTTGCCTCTCCTATGTGTGATATTTTCTTGTGTTCTTTCATTCGGTGTCCTGGTTCAAGCATGGTCCTTGATTGTATCGATTCCTGATATTTGCCTTCTTCCTTACTTTTGTACGAGGGTCATTATTTATGTTCGTAGAATCGGGCGGTATCTCTACAAATATAGAATTTACGGTACCATAAGTATATATATTTTGAAAGGTCTAGCTTTTGTCTATCAACTGATATAAATTTTACATCATTAGCGCTCAGTTTGGTCAAGATATATAGCTTTGAATAGGGCTAAGAAAGGACACTGGTCGAAATCCATGCCATTTTAACCACGCAGCAAGCAGGAAATAAGACGCTGTTAAGTTCCATTCGCTATGGTGATTTAAGCATTTTTCAAGCCGATTTTTCTTTTGCACCATCAAAATTAATTATTCAAACGCTAATCGTAGACAAGTGCAGCAAAACTTTAAGTTTGTTGTTTGCTCTTCTATAACAATTTTAAAACGCCCATCAATATACCAAAACAATCACAGTCAAGTGCTAGTTATTATATCTGTTAAAATTACGATTATGAATTTTTTTAAAAATTTCTTCTGGTTTTGCATAGCACATGGTATACCCAATCATTCGTCAGCAGTTATATTGATGTATCGATTTAAGCGTGAAATTGGCAACTTCCGGTACTGGCATACCCCCTTGTTATAAAAAGTGGGTGGGGTAAATCAACCCCGCGTAGAAAACACAATAACAATCGGATCTGCATAATTTTCTTATTGCAGTGATTTCAACACCTGTTTAGAAGCACAAAAACATTTTAATGTATTTTCTAAATATGGTAACGTTCCATGACGTCATTTATGTACAAAATAAGGGATTTTAGCACCACCTAGGCTATTTATTTTGTAGTTCATTTCTAATAAAACAAAATTATTAACTTTGTTTTTTGGATAAATGTTACCATAACACTTTCATCTATCATATAAACAAGAAAAAATATAATACTATTTTACAGCTAACATATTAAGCCACATCCAAAAGCCCGTAACCAACTTCTACTTGTGTCAACTTTTTACAATAAAAGTTTATATGCCTACTGTTCAATTTGCTGAGGTCCCAAACAAATCTTCCCTATCCAATAATTGCTGCGTATTTGCTATATTGTTTATATAATATTGTAGCACGTGATGTTCTTGATCTGCAGCCAAATTATCAGAAGCTGTGTATGGCTATGGACCCATTTTCATGCAATTGTTACTAACGTTCTGTCAGAGACTAAGTCCATAAAATGTCACATTTCTACCATATTTCCAGTGTGCGATATATAGGTATGTCTTTGCCTCTTAGAAGTCATTTAAGTAATGTATTTTGAAATAATTTAAGTTTGCATGTTTAGATAAAAGCTCAATCTTTCCAAATATATGCATGATGTATGCATTTACTTTCGCCGTTTTTATTAAATCTACCTCTCTACGAACATAAAAAACGTCCCTCGTAGATGGCATTAGGAACATTGCTGTGACATTATTTCAATTTCATTGAAATCATTTTGAATTTTCGTATTCCTGAACTCAAGCACTTCTGAGGACGTACATTCACGACCCGGTTTCTGCAGTCTAGCTTGTCATCACCCGTGCTTATTTATATAAAGGTTTGGACTGTCTCATGAGTTGAATCAGTACCAAACAGAGAATAAAGTGTCTTAATAAGGCATACAGCGCAGTAGGAGTTCCTCTGGTGATGCTTGCACCACGAACCCCATGAACTCAAGTTGATAATTCTTACAATGAGCCACTGTACTCCCCTTATCTGATATTGAATGATAACGAAAGTACTACACATATACCTACTCTGATCTGGGCGATGACGTTTCATTGTGATAGACTATAGCCTGTGTGTTTACAGACTTTTGTAGCTGTTAAGGATTTCTAAACTGGTATCAGACCAGTAAATAGAGTAATAGTAAAATATAAAACGTCCACCTAAACAAACGGGCCCGGAATTACAATGCCTCCTTTGAGTTAAGGAACACTTAAGTTAAGTATTGATTTTCAGGATGCGAAAAAATAACATTTAAAACTGATTTAAATCAAAATAGTTTTAACTTTTCTGAAAATTACAGTGGTATATTTGGCCACAAATACCACATCGATCTAGGCAATTTATTTAGCATTTAACATAGCATGTTGAAAAATCAATGATTAACTTAAGTCTTGTTTAACTTTAAGGAGGCATTGTGATTCGGGGCCCAGTTTACACCGAATGTGTATTTTGGTCAATGGGAGTTACAGAACTTCCAGTAAGCGTGGCCTGAGGCCCCTGCGTAGGGGTCATAATCTCTCCAATCACGTAAGAAAACATTGCGTAATTAGTGTATCTAAAGGTAAATTTTGACCTCACACGATTCAAAGATTAGACGAGTCTCATTAGTAGCATGTGAACAGCTTCTCAGATGGTAACAACTATTTTAAAGCCAGCGGTAACTTAATGTGTTATTGACAATGAACAGAAAACTGTTACTTCACCCAACTTTCAATTTTATGTTTTAAACCATGTTCTCGTCTCACCTTTGACCCGTCTGAGTTTAAAACGTATTGAAACTGAAATACTGCATCTTTGGTGGTTTTCTAGGGATTATGGGAAAACTGGACAAACCATCCTTTTAAAAGGAAACTTTATTACTATTCTGTGAAAAGTGATTTAAGGTGGTTTAAACTGTCACATAATATAAGGAGGAATCCCAAAGACAAAATAAAATAATTGTTTGTATTACATGTTTGGCTAAAAATACCATGATTTAGCAAACAAATAAATCGGTAATATTGCTTTTACCTAGAAAGATTTATTATTTCTAGGGAAATAAATCGCTTTAGCCGGAACTCCTTTTTCCTGACCACAAGTGACCAAAGGCATCGATGAGATGAAACGCATGTTATATTCATTTTCGTTTTATTATTTACAATTTTTAAACAAGCATAACGCTTTTCTGCACTTTTGACGTCACAAACATGAACAAAAGACGTCATTTACACATGCGTTGACGTTGCATAACGTTTCTGTCTTCCAACACTTAAACTGGAGGACCGAGGAATAAAACTAAAAATTCTAGAACAACACAATGGATTGAGTACCAAAATTTTCGTTACGATCTAACTAAGAAAACGACTACCCACACCGTTAATAAAAAAGTTACAGACGTTTGAAATTCTGAGGTGGACTCGATGAAGAAGATTTCCAAAATGACGGCCTTCCATTTTTATCAGCAGGGAGCAGCTAGCTGGTGTATTACTACTCGTGTTAGAATTAGATATGTCAAGATTCCGCTAGTTTTACCACATTGCATACCGTAGTATTTTCTTGATTTGAGCAAGCAGTTCAAGCAGAATACATGTTACATACTTGCGCACTCGTTCCTTTATATGATTTTTCGTGTCCCTCGGTTTATAAATCCCATATTTTAAATAGAATGATTCAATAAACTCTATGTGATACATGTTGGTCTCGTCGCGAGCGAAACCTGTATTCGGAGTCATGTCGAAACAGCCTGCATAACTTCACGGAATAGCTAGAAAATTGAAAATTTGCTTGTAACATGATTTAGATATATTTGTTTACCATTTAGTGAATAATAAAGGTGCTGATTAAACTGTGCGGATGCGCAGGCGGATCTGTGCCTTTGTTGTTTGCAAACCGCGATGAAAGGTGGTCTAGCATTCCTCGGCCTTGGATAGGACTGGGCATCGATTAACAATAATGTCCACATTCTAGACAGAAAGAGAGATTAGCTTATGTTCCCATACCATAAGTGACTGCTTATAATAAAAGAATTCGCTCCCTTTGTGAACAAAATACAATGTAATTGAAATTTTCTGGTCGCACTGCAACTGAACAGATGCATACTATATAATCAGTGGTAACAGATAAAAGATAGCTATATGGAGTAGCCCTTCATCGCGGCGTGATAAGGCCATTAATTATGCATTTGCAACCATCTTTATCTATTACGTGGAGTGAGACGAAAACACACTTATTTGGATAATTACACTTGATACGCTTGCAGCATCTCTTAAACATTAGTTTTCTGGCAACTCTAGATAAACGTGGAGCTACTACACTGGTGTTGTCAAAGATCGCAAGAAGAGCACAAGCTATCAACATATATGACATCATCTTCGTCGTCATTGTGGAATGATTGCTGCAATATAATGAAGAATTAATGTTAACAGTTGAGGTTAGGAAATAAGGGGCTATCATAACTGAATGCGCTGATCGCTATATTACATGATGAAGTCACTTGACTAAAACATTGATGTCACTTGACGACTATGTGTGAGCGTTCCCGTACAATCAATAAACAGTCATCTCGAGATAGCCTGAGTAAGATAGCATAGTTGAAATTATAAGAATATGTCATGAGTGTGAGGGTAGGATAGGAAAATCCGTGGCTCGGGATCACCGTTTGTCATCAATCAGCAGCCTCATGATGACAAATGGTGATCCAAAAAGATGGATTTTTCTATCATTACCTCAAACGAATAATGGATTATTTTTCTTGCTAACCACTGTTTTGATTTATTTTTTTACTTTCATATAAGCTTCCATAAGCCCCTGAAGTTTGACATGATGACGTTACTTTAACATAACGATGACGTCCTGGGTAAGATATCATAAGTTAAAATTATAACAATCCAACATGAGTGTCCATGTGGGATAGAGATACAATTCGATTGAGTACTCAAAACACTAAAACTTAACCTTTTGCTCTAGCGTGTAAAGCGAAACGTTTTCCGATACAAACAATCAGGTTTATTTACAGACAGAAGTGTTTTACCTGTTACAGTTAGACTTCCCAAAAAGGTGTCCCCTTGTGTCAAAATCAAACCCGAACGCAGACTGTTTCTAAAACGCTCGTCATTGCTGCTTGGATTGTAAAATATGAGGAGGCAGGATGAAACGCCTACCTCTGTGTAAAGAAGTACATTGGGTTCTTTGGTGTCAAATATCACGTGTAAAAAACCTGACAGACATTTGGAACTGTCTCGGTGACATAATCTCTTGTCCGCAAATAGATTTAATTTTGCCTGCTGGAGTTTATACCCTTGCATACAAATTTCAACAGAACAGTTTGTCTGGAAAGTGACACAAAAATATTGCGGGCTTGCAACAGTTTGAACCCAAATCAGACAGGACCAAACGGTCTGACTGGCGTTGCTCCTATAATTTTCTTGATATCAAATTGTACATGACAAAGATGACATAAATATGAAAACTTATCCAGCATGCAAAGAGTTTTAACAAACGTCGGTGTCAAAAATCTTGTTATCTGGAGTTTGAAAAGGCTTTAAAATGAATACCGCTTTGGTCTTAACTCTTAGAACGCCGATCATAACAAACTGTACACTCTCTTGAATTTCAGGGAGTAATAGACCTTGATATTGCATATGAATCATTAACAGCAGACAGTTTATATGAAATATCGTTTCTGACTTGATTTCTAAGACAGCAATAAACTTCAAAAATGTTGTCTGTTTTTGTATGTGGACAGGCAAATATTATCAAGTATGAAATGTGATTACTACAAGCGGTCTTAGAAGCGATTTTGGATACATGATGATGCGGGTGTAAGTTTTTGTTATTTCATTTTTGTTATTTTTATTTTTTTTTTTTTGATAAAACTGTGCACTATGCTACCCAACACGGAGCCTATTATTTGTGATCAGTGCTATTTTCGGAGCATTGACGCACACCCTAGCAGTCTGATCAACGCCTTTATTTTTCGCCGATTGAAAAGTATACATGTAATATATAGACTTGCTACGAGCAATATTTCAATTTTCTAGCTACTGTCTGAAGCTGAGGAAACTGGTTTGAGTCTCGCTTTGTCCGAAACCATGAGAGAGTTTTGTCACGTCGTCGCCAAAATATCTGTACACGAAGTATCCATTTTACTCATACAGGTAACACTTCTATAGGAAAACGACGCACCAAAATTCAACATTCCGACCCCGAGGGTGAGATTTCTCTATCCTATATGGACAGGTTTGTGATGGATTGTTTTTCCCCCACTTTTCCATGTTTTTTGTCAAAAAATATATAAAATCCATAATTTAACCAGGGACGAGGCTTGCTGAGCCCCAGGTAAAATTCCGACCCTGAGGGTGAGATTTCTCTATCCTATATGGACAGGTTCGTGATGGATTGTTTTCCCCCCACTTTTCCAAGTTTTTTGTCGAAAATATATAAAATCCATAAATTGTATTTTTTAACTTTGAACTCGTTGGATTTACATCATTTCCGAGAGTTTACGATTGTTTTTATCGGGTATGACAATGTGTGTAAATATAGTTTGCACCAAAACACGATTTGAGCATCACATATAAATCAATTAAGTTGCAAAATGCAAAATAAAATCCTGTTAGGCTCCCTCTACCATTAGCGTCACATTGCCGTTATTGTCACTTGGTGCATGTTTGGTGACGTAATTAACTTTATAAGACGTCAGTAAGTGACGCTTAACCTTGCTTGGTGCCTTTGGGTTACATAGACGCAATATATTGCATGTATACATGTACTGGCATATATTTACATTTTCGAAGCAAACCTTTGATGAATCTTTAGATTTTTGCAACCGTTAATAGCCTCATACATAACATAAATTTGATTGACAGTTGTCAACCTCACTTGCCCGTGCAATACGCTTCGAACATCGAAATCATTCGCCAGAAGTGAAACTGGACTGATGGTGTAATGACAGAAAGCCACACCCGAGTTGCACGTGCAAAGTAAGCCTCTTGTTTGCTCCATTGGCTGTCCGTGTTCAAGCTGGCTGTACCGCTTTCCGTTTTACACTTCGACAAAACTGTTCATACGATTATATTTTGGATACAAAATTGTTTAAAGTTCTTAATTAAAGATATTTTATAGTTTAGATAATATTATTTATAATCAAATGTAAATAAAAGCAATAGATTCAATTTTTGATCTGTTACACTTCAGGTCTCTTGCAAAGTTGGCATCACGTACTTTGCAAGAGACCCGAAGAACTCATGATCGAAAAAATTGAATTATTCAAAATCGATATTACCGTAGTGGATTACATATTTTGTAAAAGCGCATGTTTGTAATGACGTTGTGTGTGCTCCGATAGACTATGTATTGTATCATTAATGTTGTTTTTTTTAATCTTTTTCCCCAGCTCGTTAAATAATTTCTATAAAACATTAGCACTCTTGTACATGTAGGACCACCATGTATCGCTTGGTGCGTCTTTAAATTGTATACTGGAAACCCAGTACTTTGGCAAAAAGAGAAGATCCAGATGAAATGCCGCATGTGTTTTTCGATTTTATTGCATAGAGTTATATAACTCCCAGAGGCGACGTCATGTCATAAATTGGTATTCATCGCATACAGTTATCACCGCAGCGAATGTTCAGACGATCCTGCACATCCAAACAGTCTCTCCAGAGATGCCCAAGCTCGTACATTTACAAAGCGGAACATATACACTGTATGAAGGCTCGAGTCGAAAAGGTTAGTGTTAATAACGGAAGCAACGTCAAAATTACTTTTTCTAGAGGGCTTAACCCTTAAAGCAGCATAGTCTGTAACTTTTAATCTTCTAATTTTAGAAATAAAGTTTCTATTTTTCAAGAATACAGTAAAATTTTCAAAATTCAGGGAAACATTTTACCATTTTTTAAAATCTTAACAAATTATCAGGATCAAAACCACAGCATTTACGTTAAAAATCAATTGTCTAGAATTATTGGAGGGACGTTAATAATTACCAACATGAGAAAAAAACACATCTTTTTATAAGATAATTCACTTTTCTATGCAGTTTTCAGCTGGACTGAACATATTTATTGTGAAAACATAACTTTATTCTGTTTTTACAAATGATTCAACTAGATTTTTTTTTTTTTAAATGTTCATAGTTACAGATCTAGTCTCTTTAAAGCGCCAAGAAAAAAATGCATCTGAAATTGTCGTCTGCTGAAGTCGTCTGCTGCAGATAATTAAGTATAGATGCAATCAGCGTGAACTCAGTTCAGACTGCTCTTATAGGAGCAGTCTGATCTGGGTCCACGCGGTTTGCTATTGATGCTTCTTAAACATTTCAGCAGACGAGAAAAGCAGGCGACTTTTGCTACGATTGGCGTATTAAGGGTTAATCAATACATGTTTCGTATACATATACAACGATTAAAACTATTTTCATATGAAAACTGTATCCTCAAACCGTCAATTGCGCGAAGCGTGTTTACATGTACTTGTACCATAAAAAACGCCCGAAGGCTCAGATCGGTCTTTGCCCGTCGTCCGTCCGAAATCTTTTTTTATTAAACGAGATCTCCTTCTGAAACACTTATCCCAATTTCATACAACTTCACATGAATATTCCCCAAGGTGCTCTCTTTCAAAATTGCATAAATGATTTCGTTCCATCGAACAGGAGGGCCGTTAGAGCTCCAGATAAAAATCTTCTAAACGACATCTTCTCCTGAACCATTGACCCAAATTCAAAATTATTTCACGAATGTTCCTCATTATACCTTCTACCAAATTGCACAAATGGTTACGCTCCGCTGAACAGAAGGGCTGCCAGAGCTCCAGATAAGAAATACCTTTAAACCACATTTTCCTCCTGAACCATTCGTCCAAACTCAAACTAATTTCACAAGATTGTTCCTCATGATGTCTTCTTCCAAAACTGTCCAAATGGTTTCAGTCCACTGAAAAAAAGGGGCTGCCAGGGCTCTAGATAAGAAATGTCTTTAAACGACATCTCTTGAACCACTGGTCCAAATTCCATATTACTCCACATGGATGTTCCCCATATTGCCCTCTTTCGAAATTGCATGGTTCTACTCCACCAGACAGGAGGACTGCCAGAGCTCCAGATAACAGATCTTTTAAGCGACATCTCCTCCTGAACCGTTGACAAAAAGCAATATAATTTCACAGAATTGCCTCATGATGCACGGTACCAAAATTTTAAAAATGGTTCCACTCCACTGATCAGTCATTCTCAGGTGAGCGACCCAGGGCCCAAGGGCCCTCTTGTTTACGGAACATTACCGAGATAAAAGTACAGTACAACACCAGTCCACTAATCAGTCATTCTCAGTTGAGCGACCGCACACCGTACATGCGATTCGGCGAAAACAGACGGATACGGAAAAAAAAGTTGTTTACCAGAGCACGTGCCTTTTGGCGTATGAGTATTGTGTCTATTTTTCTCACAGTTATATAGCATTTTCGCGAAGGAAACAAAGCAGACCTTCTGGATTCATTTAACTGCATAGGTTTACGATAAAATTTACTTCGTTTCTTTATTGACGGTCGAAAAACTAGATAAGAATGTGTAAAAACACAACCTCGTTGGGGATCTGTTGCATTTGTGACTACTTTTTACAATGAAGCAAGCATCGTTTCAGATGATAGTTTTTGGCTGATCGTAGCCCAGTCTCTTGTGTAGACATCGATTATAAACTAGTTGCTGAAAGACAGCTTGAAATTGTCGAAATTGCTATTGTTTTAGACCACGTGCATATTTCACGGATACGTATGATGACAGTCGGCCTATACGGCGTTTGACAGACATTCGAAATATTTATGATATGGGGCTGAACAGTTTAACAGAAGCTATCGCAGAATTGAAGATATCGTAGCTGAATATGTGTTATGTAGAGCATGCGTAAGCTTCTGTTGTACCATGTCCGATAAAAAAAAGTTTTTAATTCTAAAGTGCAGGTTCGAGAAGTATAGGGGCTGCTTTGTTGTCTGTGTAGGTGCCACAAGTACAGAGGCGACTCTGAAATCTGTGTTCAGTTTGTCCATATATGTTTGGTACAAATACTCAAAACTATGCCCTCCAAGTCTATGACTTCCAATACTGTATTGACCTCAGCATTAGGACCTGGGCAATAGTAGCAGGCCGTCCAAGGTAATTGAGTAGTGTTGGTTTAAACATATTTATTCATATTTTCATTTACATAGTAACATACAAATATACAGTTCAACAATACAATCATGACGGGATTCAGAAAAAAGTCAAACGACTTATACAAATCTGTTTCCCCTTAAAGAAGAGGCTGGAAAATTATGAGTATGTCCGGTGAAACTCAAGAATATGAATTATATTCAAACCAATTAGCATTTCTAGTGTATAAATATACATAATACTGAGAGAGAAAGAGAGATAGAGATAGAGTGAGAGCGAGAGAGAAAGAGAGAGAAAGAGGGGGGAGAGAGAGAGAGAATCCATCCTCAACGCTCAAACCGTTTACTGTCCAATATGTATTTTTGTACTGTAATCATAATTCTATGGTTAGTATTGAAATCAGATGTAGGTATACCAAATAGTACACTATTTAAACCTGGTACACAGTAATTTTCTAATTCATTCAGCATTATTGTCCTGATTTCATTATACCTTTGGCATTCAAAAATGTAATGTTTTGTAGTTTCTACTGCACCACAGGCACAGTAAGGACTCTCGACAAAGTTTTTGAAAACAGATGATAATTGAGAGCACTGCAATCTGTTCTTAGTTGAGATAATCGGTTTCCGGCATAATAATACTTAGGGGGCCTTTTTAATTTTTTGTTTAGTTGATATTTAAAAAGTTGAACTGAACTTGATTGTCATTCAAGAGCTAATCGTTCCACGCTCTTATACTAGAGAGCAAAAAAGATCTATAGTACAGCTGGGTTCTTGTCAGTGTATGTCTAAGATTGTTTGCGTTTCGTAAGTTATAAATGGTAGAATCCTCCACAGAAGCAGGAATTAATGAAGAGAGATAATTTCGTGAAACACCGGTGTCCATTTGATAAGAGACATAGATTATGTTTATATCGTATTTTCTCAAGTGGCTCCCAACCTGTTTCCTGATAAAGCATATCTAAAAAGACTAGTTTAGTAGCTCCAGTGGCTATTTGTGCAGGTTCTACTTGTATTTTTCTAGTGCATTGATTTCATATTGTGTACAATTATCCCATACCACGTCTGCGTACTCTAAGACAGGTCTAATAAAAGAAGTACAAATAATTTCAAGGGATTGTCTATCTAAAATGAATTTTAATTTACGCATACTATTTATCCTTGTCCAAGCTTTAGAGGTTATATAGTCAATGTGCTCATGCCAAGTTCCATCATTAGAAAAGAAAATACCAAGGTGTTTGTTACTAGTTACTTCTTTGATAGGTCGATCATTCATTTTTAAAGGAGGGTGATAGGGTTTATTTGTTTTTTCTGGAGATAACAATAGCTTCTGATTTTGCAGGATTAAATTTAACAAGCCATTTTTCAGCCCACATGTGATTTTTTGCTAAATCGGAGTTTAACTGCGTTGCAGCTACACAAGGTTCATCGACAATCAAGTATAAACTTGTGTTATCTGCAAACAGTCTAATATGTGAATGTATAGCATCAATGATGTCGTTAATATAAATTAAAAAGAGAAGAGGGCCTAGAATTGAGCTTTGTGGAACACCAGCTGTAATAGCAACCCGTTGGAGCATGCATCGGGAATAACAACTCTTTGTTTCCTATTAGACAAATAACTAGCCAGCCACAGCAGAAGTGTATCATCGATTCCATTATGTTTAAGTTTGTATAATAAGCTTTATGCCAAACGCGGTCAAAGGCTTTGCTTACATCACAAAAAATTGAGTAGTGTTAAATGTGTAAAATAAGAAGAACATGAATCAGACCACAATAAGAACCATTTTAATAGGCTGGCTCATTTTTTGTCTATAACCATGAGCGTAGACTATCGAAGGTAGACGTACTTTATCAATGGCCATAGTGACTGTATTGGTTCAGTTTATTGAAAATCAATGTGATATACAGAAGAACAATTGATATTATTCAATTGATATTTACGTACTTGACCCCACCCCCCTAATAAAAAAAAATCGTTGAGGGAGGGGGATGAGGGAATGCGATAAGACCATAAACAGTCTGATCTGGGGCTACATTCTTTGCAATATTGGCTTTTATAATGCATATAGAAGCGAAGCATTGAGTAATTTACACTACCCATTATTAGGCTATGAGCTGCTAAGAGTTTTGTTCCCCCAGGGGGAATTTTGTAAACTATGTTTTTCATAAAGCGTATTATCTAACAAGCTTTTTGAAACATGTAAGCTCTCAGGCTGCTAGGGCGTTTGGGTGTTACAGCGTGTTAATTACGTTACCCCTCATTTTTTAAAAAAAATATGTAATTAAGGCTATTAAGATATTACTTATGCAATTCAAATTGGCTAAATAGTCATGTAGTATACAAGAACAATTAATTGATATTGATCCTTGTCAAAGTTATTCAAGCCCATTATGGTGTCATTTACTTTACATTTCAACTACATCCTATAAGATAATTAAACTTTTGATAAATAATTTCATTTGATAATTTTTCAATAAATGTTTTAGATAAAATTATATGCCTCTAAAAGACAATTTAATGACCATTCCAAAACTGCAAACAGCTTGCTTCTATCACAAAAACCTCTTAGAGTTATAAGCTGTTGAATATGACAACCCTGAAGAAAACGTTATATAAGGTAAGAATCTTTTCATTTTAAATTACAGCATGCAATCATATCCATATGCTTTTAAACACAATATATGAGCATTCTATTGATAAGCAAGACTGAAAGGAGATATTAGACATTGTTCCTGGTGTAAAATATCATTTTTATGTTTGATAGCCAATATGTTATTTATGTTGCATGAACTTCAGGGCGTTCTATATATTGATTAATGATCTAAATGATACACCATAGGGTATTTAAATTTATTTCAAAACTTTCTTTTGTGTGTTTAATAGATAATAAGATAATAATTTGTCTGAAATTGAATTTATCAGCTCATATTAAGACTATATCAAATTGTCAAAGCATATTTGCTTTTGTGAAATAATATATTTTTGAACTTTAAAAAAATATTACCAATTTGGCAATATTTATAGCTTGTAAACTTCATTCACAAAGAATATTAGAGATCTCAAATGATAGCTAAATCAAAAATATTTCCCACGTTTTGTCAAAACTGTTAAAGTAACGTATATTTCCATATTAAGTATATCATAAGGTACTATGTGTGTCCAAAATGGTGTCAAAGACAGTATAAATTGAGTCTGAAATGGTAATATAAGGTGGATTTAGATTCTGTAATACTTATCTGAAGACTTTTGGTACTAAGTTTTATTCAATTGCTTATTTAACAGCAACCAAATAATTTTAGTGCAACCAGTTAACTTTTGTATATATTAAACTAACATAGTTAGTAACACAATACAGACTAGTATTCCTTGTATATGTATACTCATCTACAGTAATAAAAAAAAATAGTAAGTGAGTATGATCAGGATATACCACAATCACAAACCGCAGACAACCCCATGGCACCGCGAGGAAGAGCAGCTCAACCATCACAAGACACCAGGAAGACAAATTAAGCAAAGCAACCAGCTCTCTCTGTTTTAACTAAATGTTGTGTATGAGGTGGTAGCATACAAAAGTATGTGCTAACAATCCAGATAGAATCAAGCATATATAAGTTGGTACAACAAAATTTGATATTTGTTACATTAGATACTATGCATTATTAGTGAATGTTATCAGAAACTGTTTAAAGAACTTGTCTCCAAATAAAATGTTATATTGACATCTTATTCGCACATGCAGATGGTGACACATTTATTCATTTTTAGCTTTTAAATGGACTTTGTTATCTTCAACATATGAGCCGCGACACGCAGAAAGGGTCCTTAACGTATTAATTTGCGAAATTCAGTTTTTATCCAATTTCAAAAGAACTATTTATTCTTAACAACTCGTGAAAATATGGTGGCCGTACCCCTATTATAACCATTTCTAGAGCTCTTCAAAGTTATATACCCTAATAGACATTGGTACAAACTTATGACGTCACTTGACGACGTCAATAATATGCTATTTTGTGGACGTTATTGGCATTTGGGCTTGACAAGAACCACGGAGGTCTTTGACAGCCATGTTTTTTCATCTCTGTTTTTTAATTCCTTTATAGTTTATCCTGATTTAGGTATCTAGGAATTCAGGGTTGCACAGAATGTCGGCATGGTTTGCGCGGGGGTTAATGGACCAAAGCATTATGCAACTATCAGGCACTTTCAGTATGAAACACCAGACAGTCCCACACGCGCATCTATGCATTTACATATCTGCGTTATTTTCCGTATCACCAGAGAAAATGGTACTTAGCAACGATGGCTCGGGCGTACGGTCTCAGCTAGAATAGAAATAACTGGAAGGACGCGAAATGCGATCAGCGATCTCTGTCTGACACGAGCTAGCACAATCAGTCACTTTCGCTAGAACCTCTGCTCTTTTCACTCAACAGTATAAAGTAGATGGAGATCGACGTCTGCATATCCATATTCATTTGATTTCCAGGCGCGTTCCTGGGGCATTTTATAGAGTACGCACTCTCGAGGGGTTATTGGGGATCTTTATTTTAACGCGGCCAGACATGGATTACTCAAAGCGTAGGTGGGTGCATGAAAACTGGGCCTAGCATGCACGCTCTATAGACCTATGCCACAGGTGGTAGGCCACAGTACGCCGTCTGTCAAACTGAATTATTACTACTCATTTTATTTTAACACGGTCAGACGTGGATTACTCAAACGTTCGTGGGTGCATACATGCGCACCCTATTGGACTATGTCATAGATCACATTATAATACTTTGATAAAAGTGCAATAAATGAAATATAAATATATGCCTACAACGCGCGCGTGGTACTCCCATACTACACATGCATACATGTTTGTCAAATTAAGATAGTCCACTTTCATTATTGTAGGGCTTGATTCATAGAGACGGTTCTTTGAGTACATCCAACATATATATATTTTTTTTTTTTAAAAACGATCTTTTTTTCTGATTTTTTGTGGGGGAGGGGTATCTTAGTCAGGTGAGAAAAATCTGCCAAATATTTGGATTTCAGTGAAGATTGCATGTTTGGTCTCACGCTTGCGAACACGTATTTCAGTTTGGCACAAACTGAAACTTTCCGTTTTTATTTAAGTTATTATGAAACTCTAAAAAGGGAAACGGCAATATAAACCAGTTCCCGTAGCGCAGTCGGTAGCGAGTCCCTTCAGATCCTGGGGTCGCTAGTAAGATGATCTGACACCGTCTCGACGTGACCATATCTGTTTACTGAGACATATTAAACACCACCACCAACCCCAACAAAGAAACGGCCATTAGAGATGATTTAGAGACGGTTGAGTGACCCAAGGCTGAGGAGCGCTAACCTCCAGGGGGAGGGGGGTACTCTGATGTTTTCATACATTCGTAGGCTCGGGTCATTTTTGGGGGCTCAAAATTTTGAATTTCAATATTTTTGGGGTTTTCAGAAAAAAGAATATTTTTGGGGGTATGAAGACTTTGTGGATATTTTTTTTTGGTCATCACAAATTGGTCTATATTCAGGGGTCATTTCTATGCATTTTAAGGGTCTCTTCTATAGGTTAAGGCACAGAATGGGGGATAATTTTTTAAGTTGCTAAAATGAAAAAAATGCGGTGCTTGAAATTCTTGATATTTTTTGGGGTGAATGGTAGATGCTGGGTCCGAGTCTACGTATGAAGAAAAGATGAGAGTACCCCCCCCCCCCCCCCGGGCGCTAACCCCTTCCCCCTAAGCCGATATTTTGCATAAAAATGTGAAATAGGATTTGTTCAAATAGGCAACATTGGCAGTTTCCGTGCACCAAGAGGGCTGGGGCACGGTTTCCCCGCGTTTTCCAACCCTCGATAAAACAACTGGAATACCTTCAATGTACACTCAATCGGTTACATTCGAGTGGCATTAAACATCCATTTGTGGTGTCGTCTATATTTGACATTTAAGGGCTACATTTCCTTAAGTTAGTGTTGAATTTTGGTACAAAAACGTAATGCATTATAAGTAAAGCACAATGTAAATCTGTTTATTGCGTAAATTATGTTCTATTTTCATGATTGTAGCCTCTATAGTTAAGTGTAATACATTGTTTTTAAAGGCGTCGGTCAAAAAACAAACGTGTCGGCTTTGTATAAGAGCATTTGGTTAGCATGGAAAAACATTGAGGCGTCATCTGTTTTTTTTTTTTTTTTTTTTTTTGCTTTTTGTTTATTCTTCATTTTATCACCAAACTTTGCACCTTTTTATGATTGAAACTAGCTTAAAACACCATAAAAGGCGCAAAACCTTAAGCCTAGCAAAGAGTCATGTGAAGTTTAAAAAGATTTCATTGCAAATAAAAGACAACGTTGCAAATCTAAATGAAAGTTTGTAATACATGGCCCGTGCCTTAACTTGATACTTAGGCAACATTCATAAACAATACATACATTTCTGCAACAAGAAGAAGAAGAAGAAGAAGAAGAACAACAACAACAACAACAACACTTAACAGCACGGAACGTGCCTATAGAAACAAACAAGTCGTCTCTGGAAACAAGAAAAAAGTAATACTTATTCACCGATTGAGTTATTTCCCTTATAAGAAAAGAAAATAAAAAGAAAAGAAAAGCTAATTGAATTTGACCAAAGAAGCTCATTACATGTAATTGTAAGATTAATCAGTCTGAAAGAAAACATATCTAAATGTTTATCAGCTGTATTTAGATGATTGTTTTTATTTATATTGTTTGATTTGTAAAAGTGAAGACTAATTAATAATTATGCGTTGTTTGAAAGCGTATATTTTTTAATCTTTCTTCTGTATAAATATTTTCTAAATTTTCGATAATGGCTTCGAGCTAAAATGACTTGCGTCGTCGATCCCTGCGTGGTGGATGACATTTGTCAAAATTCTAACTACTTACACCTTTCTCAAACACGACGGGGCGTGGATAACGGCGGAAAACAGCCAGAGAACCTTTCTCCAAACTTCAGTGGGTGCATAAAACTGGATGCACGCGTGTGCTCTTTAGATATGTACATGTATTTATATTTGGTAAACCGAAAATCGAATCATCGGCTTTCAGTGCTTTGACTTAGCCGGTAATTTAAAGCCATTTGTATTATTATATTCTGTACATAGTTTTATTTGAACTGCTGGTAATGCCACTATGGTCACCGTGTAAATTATAGAAGGCAAAAACTAAATTCGATTCAGGAGACCGAAAACGTTAAATTTGAAAAACAAAGAGAGCGCTGACGTCAATAATCGTCTACTAAAACATCGCGTAAACTTGTCGTCGCTTCTGACGTTAATATCTCGTAACGTCATTAATTACGTTAAGGACCCTTTCTGCGCGTCGCGGCTCATATATTTCACTGTTTAATGAATACAAATGTTAATGAAATCAACATAGTATTTCTGGTCATTTGCTCAAGCAATGTAAACTTTATATAAATAAGTACATGATTTACAAAGAACAAATACTTTCATAAAATGGCTAAAAAATAAGTGTTGACGATGAGATTTATGTGTTAATGATCGCATTTGATAGGAGCATTTCCACAGAATCAGGCCAGTTGTTGCTTACGATACTTATTTAAATTTAGAAGACTTCAACAGCCAGAATAAGGGCAGACCAAATGTGGCCAGCTGGCATTCAAGTTAATGTAAAATAGATTTAACGATGTTCTTTTAGCATGTGGGAAGGAAAAGTAAAACCTATAAAACAGTGCTGTCATGAGATCTTACTTAGTTTTATAAATTAATGTCAAAACAGCTGATGCTAATTTCCACTATACAGAATGTGACAAGACCAAATTATTGCAGTAGTCCTCAATAACAAAGCTTTATAGGAATAGTAAACTAATAGAATGAGTTGTAAGCACACAAGAGGTTGGAAACAGGACACATACAAAAACATCAACTGTTCCTACAAAAATAGTATTGAGAGGCCACTCTAGTCACTATCAACAATGTTACCATGATAAACTTATATGCAATGTTAACAAAGTATACATGATTTTGTTGATAGGTATCTATGTGTTTCTGATTTCCATGGGTCTTTTTCCTCAGTTATCTCCAAAGGAAATCATATTTCTTTCACAATGAAAAAGATTTCATAAATACCAGATATATTGCCGTGTATTTATTGTCATATGTGTTACATGTGTGTATGATATAGTATACCAAATATTGAAACCATATCTCAGATTTGTTCCTTGACAGTAGCAAAACAATGAAAAGTATTCCATTTAGATGGAAACAATTCTTGCTGGTCTTATTCAATGTAATATATAAAGTGCTCAAATGAAGATTTGGCCATCACGTGAGATTTTGGTACTTATCATATATTGGCCAAAGCTAGCATTAATTGTTCATGTTGATGCAGTGGAGCCAGCTCTCTTGATTCTGGTCTACATTTATACTTAGTGTATGCAGACAGCAAAGGCTCTGGTGAGTCTACACATTTACACAGGCTAACATGAGCCTTCATTTCTTGAAAGTACCAAAATGAAATGTGCTGGCACATATGATTTATTCTTTGCATTACTAGTTATAATCTATTTGGCTTGATTCGAATTATGCAAATGATTTGAAGGATGTAATTTTGCAACCATGATCATATTTTCATTTGACATGCCAAATACGAATAAAACAAAATTTCACTGTTAAACTAAGTATAATTGACAGAAATAACTCAAAGCAAAATTACCAATGCATTATTTAAGTCCATTCATTTAGTCATATCCACAATATCCACTAACAATGCAATGGAGCCTTCTATGTATTATCTCTATTAAATATATGACTAACACAGAACCTTTAGAACAAAACTTATGCTGTCGTGTTTCATTACTTCACAAAATTGTATAACCAGATGAAACAGATGACAAGTGTTATATTCTCCTAAAATATTTGTGCTATGCATGCTACTGAGATAAAGTGTATACTGGACATGCTTTAGATATAGTGCGATGCATTACCATAGGGGATATAACCCTAGGTTTGGCATGGTAGGTGCCATATATGGGTCAGAAATCACTATGATTTAAAAAAAAACTTTAGTTTTTGCTCAAAGGATAAACACCTGTTTTAATTATTCATTTCTTGATTTCGACCACGCTAAAATTGACTTACAATTTTAGAAATTGTAAGGTAGCTTTCCTTGATTTTTATCAATATAGTTGATGTAATCAATAGCTTAAAGCTATATATGTATTTTGTTGCCTAACACAATTGTCAATAGATCTTACTAAGCTACTACATGCTTAATATCATGTTTCATCTAAATTGAACTGTACACAGTGAGGAAAATGTCTTGCATATACAGAGTATCATTTCATGTATAGTAATAATTAAACATATATATACGTGTATAAGTTTAAGACAGTTAAGTGATATTATTTAAGCATTTTTAGAACAACAGAATTCGCGACCAAACATAAATCGATCATTGAATTAAGCATTGTCTGTAAGTGATGTTTTCATATATTCGATAAGGCAGTCTTAATAGAAATGGCATTTTATGTACTTTGAGTTCAAGTTTCTACCTTTTCATCTTCCATACTTTTATCAGAGTTTATTCCCACTTAAATTTTATGTTAAAAAGGCAATATTTATTGTTTCGCTCATCAAATTGAGCCCCAAATGGCAATTATCTACATCCTCTAGCAGTTTAACCTCATATTATGCTAATATTTACTAAATACTGTATTTAAAGAAACGTAACGATTGTAACAGTAATAAAAAGTGACTAAATGTGTTAAACTTATACTGCTAGTCATTTAATTCAATTACAAGATAATATCGATTCGTAAGAATAAGAAACAGTTTGATATATACGAGGGCTGATCCAGAAATACGCGGAAAAGTGCCATTATTTCGACAATTTTAATGAGAATTACATTATTTTTGCACACAATCAAGCAAAATACGTCAATTTAAAATTTGGTCTTTAAATTTAATTAAGTTTAATGACGTCAGTTTAAACGACGTCATGGCAACATTAGATCGCGCGACACGGCGCACCAGTAAGAAAAGTCTGTTCCATCATTGTTAGCAAGCACATTGGCGCACAATACAGTGTCATTCCCTTTCAAAAGAGTGCCCCTCGTAATCCACACACCTTCTGCAGCGTTTTACCCAAGAAAAAAAAACACTCTCTATAAGAGTTAAATGGTATTTCATCGATAGCCTGCTGAACTGCAACTAGACGATCAGCAACGTCCTAAAATCGCGTACCTCTCAAAGCACTCCTGATCAATGGAAATAGAAAAAAAATCACAAGCGGCCAAGTCTGGTGAGTAAGTTTAAAAGTTCAAAGCCGAGTCTTTTTGTCTCTGTAGTCTGTGCTTCTCTATGTAACGGTGCGTTGACATGGTGAAGGATAGCTGTTTGAAGCATATCAGGCCTCTTTTTCCGCACTTGATTTTCATCAATTATGTGTGGTATCCACCTCGCACAGATTCTCCTCATACCCAATTCATTATGAATAATTCTAAACACGGTACCGAAGGTATACCCAGTCCAAATTGTAATATCTCTAAAAGTCATCCGACGATCAGAGTCCAACAGCTCTTTGATTTTCTTTGTTGAAATGGATGAGGGGCGGCCTGACCTCTCTTCATCAGTAACAGAATTATCGCCTTGCTCAAACTTACTGTACCATTTATACAAAGCAGTTTTCTTCATAGTATTGTTCCCAAAAACTGTTTTTAACCTTTCGAACATTTCCTGTGTTGATTGTTTGTTTGTTACACAACATGTAATCGCAGATTGCTGTTCAAGGGCAGCCATTTTTCTTATTTGGATTATCTGTGTCACGCGCTTTTGTTCGACGTCAAATGGCGTCAAAATTGCAATTGTGACTTCACTAACGTCAACCTCAAATCAGGACCGTTGCTTAGATATTATTCAATACAGAAAGCGACTGTCACAGAGCTTCTACACTGAATTTCTGGTTATAACTGATGAAAACGTTAAATGACGTCATGTGCGCCGGTAACGTTACCCTTACGTCGCTAAGGTAACGGTTCCACTAAAACAATGCAGTCAAAGTTGTTTTAAATGAGCTTCCACTATTCAAAATAAATCAAAAATCAGATTCCGTAAGCATCAAAGGGATCGCTAAATTAACAAAAATTATATAGCACTTTTCCGCGTATTTCTGGATCACCCCTCGTACTAGAGGATTTCCTATTATTTTAAGGTAACGTATTAAACTCTGCTTTTGCAGGGTAACGCCTTAACCCATAAAAAAGTAACTTGCATTATTTTGTGGCTTATGTAATGTGGTTTTAGAAAATTATAGTGTATAAAACTCCCCCTCAGATATATTTTGTCAGTTCTTGGTCTAGTGATAGCACAGCACTAAATAGTAGTATATTTGAAAGTAAGTAACGTACATAACTGCAATATAATGGACGGTACCGTCCGATGTTACCCATATCAAAATACACCAACTGAAATCACCCGTATGCCACGTGCCACCAAGCAACCAAATAAAATGAAAAATACAGTACAAAAAAAACTGTTGGTTGGTGGGTAACTGGAAGGCGAAGATCAAAGTATAACACACCGTTAAAACATGGCATTCAAATTCAAGGTATTCAATGAATAAAATACACAAACAACTTACCCGCCAAATGTCGCGTGCGACAGTAAACAACTGGTTTTGCCGTATCCGACCGTTTTGCTACCGAATTATCAATATCAGATGTACACTGTGGACCGGGTCCCAAGGGCCCTCTTCTTTACGGAAGATTACCGAAATAAAAGTATGGTACAACACCACTCCATTGATCAGTCATTCTAAGGTGAGCGACCCAGGGCCCAAGGGCCCTCATGTTTACGGAACATTACCGAAATAAAAGTACGGTACAGCACCACTGTCAGATTGTTTCTTTCTTCCCCAAAAATACATTTAGTAAAAGAGATACAACCGCAAGTATGCACAAAATAGAAATATAAAATATGTGTAAATTGCACAGGTTTCAATAACTGCACATTTCATGCGAACAGAAAATTAGAAGATGATGATCCTAGGACTTGTATTAGTTGATCTTGACAACTCTTATATTAACCCATATACATGTAAGCGTAGCGTCCTTTTTGTGGGACATAGGCAAACAGTACATATCCAGAACGCGGCGTCTGATCAGGGCCTGCACTGTTCGCTTATAGAATATGCTGTTTTAATTTGAATAAAAATGAAAAATATCACAAAATCCCTTGAATCGGAAATGGACTGATCCACTTGATAAGATAGGGAAATTTCATTTGGCTTAAATGAATTAAGGTCAACTCAGTGCCAGATGAGCGCTTCATAATCTTATGTTGTTGTTTTCTAGAGTGTTAGAGTGTAAAAGCAAAATGGAACTATCACATGTATTTGACGAAATTTACTTTTATAAACTAAAGCTCAATCCAGAAAGTGTAACAGTGTATTGTATGCCTGTATTCGTATAGGCATCACATCTAATCATAGAACGGATAATAGCTAGTGCAAAGTCCAACTCCCTTTGGCTAAAACTGCACACACCATCTTTGTACAAAAGCTCTTTCTAAATTTAGCTTGCTGGTTTGTCAGAATCTCGAAACTATTTTAGCTGTCATGCAGCCTTGATAAAAGTTTCAGTCTATCTGCCAACAGCTAATTTTAGTTTAACATTTGTTTTATGTCTGACAAATATAACACTCATATGCAGATCATTTCTAGAGCATTGTTCATTATTTGCTGTGTTAAAGGTGTGCAACTGGGTAAAATGCACAAAATATAAAACCTGTGCAATTTGCACAGGTTTATATTTTTCACTTCCCGCTTCGACGGGGAGCCAGTATTCAGGAGTGCTTGTTATATGACTCCTATTAAAAACCTCCTCTGATATGCTGAAACTAACTTAAACTGGTTGTGACTGATCTTGATGCCAAACAGTGATGAGCTCAGGACTGGTTAACATTATTTGTCAGTGCTGACAGACAGCTAAAAATAGATTGAACTAAATATAGCCCAGGTGACATGACTTGACACTGCTGCCTGACAGATAAAAATTGATATTGAAACACTGCCTGATATCTTATGTATATTTCACAGGTAAAATGTTTTAATTTAGAATTTATTCATTTTATAAGAACAGTAAATAAAAACCTGCAATTTTTTTGCATATCTCATAAGCGTTTCAGAAATTTGACAAGTAAATTGTTGAAATAATCTTCCTAATGAAAGTGCGCTTGGAACATCCGACTTGAGCCGTGGTGTAGGAGAGAAGCCTATGCCTTGTAAACCAGGGGTAGCAGGTTCGATTCCTGGCCTCTCCATGTCTGTCAGATGAGACTTAAAATGTGGCCCTGTTTTCTGAGCCTTTGGGTGCTCCTGGACATAAACCACAAAAACAATTAACCCACCCGGCCAGTACTGGTTATAGCCAAGGAACACGGTCACAAACATTTTTTTTATAAATATGAAAGTATTTTAAATGAAACTAGGAAAGAGAGAGTGTCATATAACAAAGCAATTGGTGCATTTTTTTCGGTTAACATTAGGATTAATCAATCCTCGAAAGTGATGTTCATCGAGGTTTTGGTGAACATCACTGTTCTCGGGATGACAAATCCTGATGTCAACCTCAAAAAAATGCATCAATTGTATAGTGACAGCCGCGAAGAACGTTAATTTCAAAGTGTCACAAGTTAATTTCTGAACATGCTTTCACACGGGTGGAAATGTCGTAAGTGGCAATCAAACGGATATGCAAATGAAATCCTTACGAGATGTTCGGAACATGAGCTACGGGACCAATAAACAATGGCAGCAGCTATGTAAGTAGTCCTGTTTTATTTGGGGTTTTTTTTAACAGTTTCGCAGCTTAACCCAATAATACACATTTCTGCACAAGAAGCAAATTATTCTGACGTAAGAAAGTCAGCAGCTAACTAAAAATACACTTTCTCCTGGGTATGGTGTACTCATGTAATCATTTTTGAGGTTTCTAATGAAGGTATTGTCTAAAATGCTATATGGATGTAAATAATCATCATCCTTTCGAGCTTATTTGTCAAGCAAAAGCAGTATACATTATCTTAATGATGCCACTTTGTGTCTGCGGCGAGCTTTTGGTTACTATTGCCTCTTACGAGATTGGTTGCCCCTTACGTTACAATTTACCCTTACAAGATGGATAAAATTGGACAATTCAAAGAGAAAAATATAGAAAAAAAGAGTTCTATAAAACTGGAAATATTCTCATTGTGATGCAGGGTAATTCAATTAAGCTCGCCATGTAAAACCTGCTTAATGTCATTTGTGAACAACAAATGCGTAGATCAGCCTGCGCTACCGCGCAGTCTGATCAGCACCTTTTTTGCTGCTTGGACTGATTCTAAAACCAGAATTTCAAAGCTGCTGCTTGATTCTGTAGCTGTGGAGGTTGGTTTGAATCTTACTTGCTTGGATATCCCAAAGACACATTGTCGCATGGTGCTAAATTCCAAGTCGATTATATTGAGGAGCGTGTTAGCTCAGTGGTAGATTGCTTGCATGTTTGTGTGGATGGAGGAGGTGGAGGAGGGGTTTGCCACTAAATGTGACAATTGGACTGCTCTGGGTCATTGGATGGCCTCTTTATGGATAAATGGGAATATTTAGGAGGCATGCTAAAATTTGAAATGTTTGACCACAATCCAAAGTGGAAATTAAAAAGAGCCAACTATACTGACCCACACTTCCAACGCAAACTATTTCAAAAGTATACTTTTAATTAAACGAAGTTTTGTTGAAAGTAGTGTAACATTTAGAGGTTATGACAGACATTTACCCAATCAGGTTTTGATTTAAAAGGGAACGATTTACTGATAAAGTTCTACTTTCATTTTCATGAATACATGTTTTAATTTTTGATAAAATTGCGTTACAACGGATGAAACAATACATGGAATATTTATTTTTTTAATCTAGTTTTGCGTTTGAAGTGTGGTTCAGTATAGTATCTATATAATACTCTAAGCACTGGTAAATCGATAACAGAAAACTTCAGAATATTGTGATCCTATGTCTGATTTTACCTCTTCTCTTATTGAAATATCTATAGAATGTATTCCTCAAACTTCAACAAATCCAACTAAAAGTACTCCATGGTACAATGATTACTGTAAAAAAGCAATTAAACAGCACAAATAAGCTCTATCTAAGTTCAAAAGATTTCCAAATACCAATAATTTCAATGATACCAAAGTATTTAGAGCTAAAGCCTGCAGTGCAATTAAATTTTGAAGCGTAAGTCATGGAGATCTTATGTTTCGAAAATCAATCATAAAACACCTATTAAAAAGTTTGGGATATGATAAGAAAATCTCTGGGAAAAAACAGATCCCCCAGTTACACATATTTAAACAGAGTGGGTGCTGACAATGAAGCAACCTCAAAAACAGATATTGCTGACACTGTAGGAGAAACGTTTTGTCACAACTCATCATCATTCAATCACTCTGAATCATTTTGAAAGATTAAAACCAAACTAGAGAAAGTTAAATTTAATTTTAAATCACAAAATAATCAAATTCATAACAAATATTTTGATTAAGATTAATAAGCTGCAGCTATTTAAATGTCACATGTTTCAGCCACGGGTCTTGATAAGATCCACTATCAAATGCTTAAACACATCCCAGATAATTCTCTTGAAACCCATTTGAATATATTTAAATTCATTTGTACAATTGGTAAATTTCCAGGAGATTAGCAATATGCAACAGTTATTCCTATTCCCAAACGGGATAAAGATCCTGCGGAAACTAATAATTATCGAAAAGTTCATTACAATGATTATTAATGATAGGTCTTACACTTATCATTCTCCAAGTACAATAATTCCAGAGGTGAACTTATCGAAAATGTCATTACAAAGAATGAAATATTTATTATGAATGATAAGTCTAACACTCTTATCATTCTCCAAATACAATGTCTAATTATGACGTTGTCACTTTCCCATTTGTATCCTGGGTCAGGTGTGGTGCTAGATTGTATCGATTCCTGATCTTTGCCCTCTTTCTTACTTTTTATGATACCATCACGACTTACAGTAATACTACGAACATCCGAAACTCCCTGTTCAGCCACGACTTGCTTGATATCATCATTTGTGACTTTGTTCAAGGCTGGACAGCGAAAAATGCCCTTTGATATATTCACGGGTGATTGGGGTGTTACGGAGCAATTTAGGCCACAACATGTCTTCATCTGTAGAAGACGTTTTTGTGTGACTCTTTAGCACATTGTATCAAAAGATCATCAGACGTTAGGTTTTTATGCTCTTTGGTTCTCCTGCAATGCTAATTATTGTTTTATGTACAACAGACGGAGAAAGAGAAGAAATAGTCTCTCCTTCTTTTTCTGAATGGATTATTGAAAATCTGTGTACATCAGGTTTTTCTGTTGAGGTAGAAGAACTTGATTTAGTTGATTGAGAAGCTGGGTACGATTTTTCAGAGAATTTGCTTTGCGACGTTTTTTTGCTGAATGTTTAGCTATGTAGTTAAGTTGAAAGATTCATCCTCCATGCTCCCCACCCACCGTTGAGCCCAACAAGGAAGCACTTTAATGGAGTTGACTTCCGACCTCCAGTGCTAGAGATATATAGAAGTTATACTTGCACAAAAAAAATCTGAACAATTGACCCGTTAGCCACTGCCTTCACGGATTATTTGATAAAAGAAAGAAGACACATAGTTGGCAACAGAACGATACTATAGACTGAATACGTTCTTAAAAGGGTATCCTTTGGAAGCAAAGACTGCACCAAAGAAGTGAAACTAGAGTGTGCATATTTCCTGGGCCAGACTAGCTAGTTTCTGCCAGTTAGGCTTCATCAGTGACCCTCTAATAGTTTCAAAGTTCGACAATGAAACCCCTGATCCCAAAGGACAAGAAAATAAAATCTACATATAGAAGTATTTTTTTACCTTTTCAGCATACAGGGGCTCGGCACGTGTTTCCACCTCGGTCTACCCCGTGAAAGTGGCCAATGAGACGCGTTGAGTCATACAGAATTTATTAATGTTTATATTCTGCAAGCTCTCCTTCTTCAGACCAACCCCTTCGAGTTACCGAGAAAGCTTCCCACGGCAAACTGTTCGGACCCTACTCTTTGCATTCCCAGAGGGGATAAGTATTACAATCAATATCGTCCCCAGTGTGAAGTGTGTCCCAGAGACCACGACAAGGTGGTAGAGTCGCTTCGGGGATCTTTAAATTGTTCTAGACAATTAATCTTAGTATCAAAGTAATGCTGAGACATAGTATTTTATTCCAATGGTCAGATATACAAATCATTTAACTAACATATTCATGAATATTGATGAAAACTATAGAAAATTTAAGAAAACTGAAAACGAATCAATAAGGTTGTATCTTTAAAAATCACTCATCATAAGACAAATTAAATAATTTGTGTATCAAACAATACTATAAAAGAATTACAATGAACTTTTATTTGGGAACACGTTTAGAAAGTGAGTATGAAATCTAGGATAAATAGCAGCTGAGATATGAGTAATTTTATGTGTACATTCTATTAATTATCTCTATTTTTTCTCATTTCCAATATTTTAATTAATATTCATGAATACTAATTTTTGATACTTTGTATATTGGACCATTAGGTAAACGTGCTATTTATTAGCATTAAATTAATACCAAGGTTGTTTGTATAGGATAGTAAGCAGCTGAAATGTAGATAATTTTGCATGTACACCCCCTTATTTTTTTACGATTTTTCTCTTTTTTCTAAAGTTTTCATTAATATTCGTGAATATGCAAATTTGATAATTTACATATCTGTCTAAACACTCAGTTGTTTCCAAGTTTAAAAGTTAAGGATGAGTAGCTGCTGAGATATGAGTACTTTTGTAGGAACATTCCCATTCTTTAGAGAAGCGCATTATGCATTGTCATGGAAACCATGCAATGTTACATAGCTCAAATGGGTGTATTCTTTAGGGCAATATTTTTTACCCATTTAGGTGGTGTCACAAAGCAATTCAACACACATTATAATAAGCTCTCCTGATGGTGCAAGTTTGGTCTAATTAGACCCTAGGTTACTAAGGAATGTGAATGCTGTTATTTTTTATAGATGTAAAAATGTACCATATTTTTGTCATGGACATTATGACATAATTGTTTTAAAACATAACAACTTGTTGATTATCAAAGTTTCATTTTTATTTTTTACTTGAAAAGCTGTTAAACAGTCTGAATTTGTGTTATGAATAAAACTTACATTTAAATAGCAGGATACTGAATAAGGCAAGTTTATACTAAACAGACTTTTATTACCATGAGTGCGATAATAGCCTGGAATAATTAAGTAAATTGCTGCCCAATCCATGTTCTTTAAGAGAAAAATCATCTTAGGATATAAAACTAATGATATTGGATAAAAACGTTGTCAAAAAATAAAATATTTCAGTAATACGTCAAATTCCATGATTTTGGCGGCCATTTTGAAAATATGCAAATTATATCATTAAGACATCATTTTTCAGCTTGCATTGGTTTTTGAATTCAACATACCAAATTACCCCTAATCAAGGTGTCAAACGCTTTTCTTCACAAAATGGTTGTACTTGTTAAATGTTCTGATTTTTCCCCTGACTAAAGCCTCGTTTATATGAACAATTTGCTTACTCCCGGGTGCTAAATTGCACCCGGGAGTAAATTTGCACCCCCTTATGTAGCGTTCATATGTCAATAAATTGTGTTCATATGTTATTGGATTTGCTCTTTAAACATATCACAAATGTTTCAGTTTTACATTAAGGAGAAATTCGATGTGTCAAGAATGTTTCGATTATTATTCAATTCAAGATACCGTCGTGTGAGAAAAATGCAACTCCATTTGGTTTTATTTGCTTTATTTATTTATACAATATTTAAAGAGGATAATGCACCAGTCATTTGTATCCACGGCCCCCACCTACGGGGATAGCCGTGGGATAGCCGGGGTAGGTGCTGAACAATTACTTTTTGATTGTCCCCGCAGTGCCGGGGAAGTGTATGGGTATAACATTGGGGCACTTACCCTGCTGGGATTTTCTGTTGTGTAGGGTGGGGCAAAGAGCTGGGTTGTTATCATCAGCTTTTCCCCACAGGGCGGGGCTTATACCAGGGCTCTGGAAAGTGAAAACCCATTATCCCCGCCCATCCCCGTAGTTGGGGGAGCAGTGGATACAAATGACTGGTGCATAAATGGCACTTATAGAAGCTGTTGCAGCAGTACTAACTAAATATATGACTATCTGGCCAAGAGAGGTGTACGAACGTAGTGCTTGAGACATATACATGTACGATGATCCATGGCTTCCGAATGTCACGGTCTTTGCGACAAACTGCGCAAATAGCTGCAACGGAATGCGCGTGTGCGTTAAGTTGTTTCAATTGAACTGCTGGTGATAGTTTGACTTAGGACTGCGCAGAGCTGGACAATTGAGAACTTTTTCGTATAATAGCAAAATAAACATCTTGTGAATGCGTGAAACGGGTTTTACGTCCATGGTAAACATGTAGGGGACTTTCATGCAAACCAAATATCTATGTGTCTTGCTCCACATCTGAATTAAGGGTGAGGTTGGCGCGCCGTTAAACCGGTTTAAGCCCTCCAGTAAAATATTTTACTGACCGTTCCAAGGCGGTACTTTTTTGTGGATCTTTTATATTTTTGTTCTGTCTTGTGTTTGCTATGTCTTTGTGCGCGTCTGTTTAATTGTACTTTGTGGTCACCTGCTGGGAAAGGGCTGACCTCTTGGTCCTCGTTTGTGGTGTCTATCTGTGAGTTTGCCACTTTCCCATTGGTATCCTGGGTCGGGTGTGGTACATGTACTTGATTGTATCAATTCCTGATCTATGCACCCTTACTTACTTTGTCTTCTCTTCTAAATCTCTGTTAAGTTTCCGAAGGGAAATGGCTCAACCGAGGTTATCAACGGCTACAAGAGGTTTGGGTGCCCAAATGGGGGGGGGGGGGGGGTAAGATAGAGGGTAGACATATTTTAACTATTGCTATGTCTGAACATCACGTTGATTACATGAATCGTAAAGGTGGTCACTCCGTTATTATGCAGGGGGGACCTTTTCACCGATGTGTACATCAGATAGCATGGACTCGTGCATGGTGCCAGGGTTCTGGCAAACTATGATTTCTATTGCTGAGGTTAGGAGGAAATATTATTCGGAAATAGAATCGTGCAAATCGATGCCCATAGACCGGAAATTCAAGTTGTTCTGCGTGGCAACCCGGCATAGCCGATGAAGTAGTGAATACAGAGAGAAGCATGGCCTTAAATTTGATAAAATGACTATTTATATAGTTTATTTTCATACACATGTACATGTTCATATAGAAAAGATGGGTAATTTATCAAAATCTAAGATCAAATTGTACATATGTGATAACAAATTGCGTTCATGTGCGCAATTTGCACCCCGGTTCAAATCTGCACCCGGGTGCTAATTTGCTCCACCGAATTTGCACCACCTACAAAGGTGGAGCAAATTAGCACCCGGGTGCAGATTAGCACCGGGGTGCATTTTCATAAAGCACCGTTTACATGACCAAAATACACCCCAGGTGCAAATTTACACCCCGGGTGTATATTTGCACCGGGGTGTATATTGTGCATATGAACGAGGCTTTAAAGTATAAGTCTGCTAATAAAATTATTGTTTGTAATACAGTTTGGCCGCGTCGCGAGAAAACCTGTATTAAGGGTTTCCTACCAGGTCATACCAAAATCAGCCTGCTCAGCTACAGAGACTAGCTAAAAAATTGTAATTTTGCTTGTAGCATGTTTAGATAGGATATTTTCCAATTAAGGAAATAGTAAAGGTGCTGATCAGACTGCACGGATGTGCAGGCTGATCTGTGCCTTTGTTGTTCGCAAACCCCGATGAAAGGTTTTCTAGCATCGAGGCCCATTTTTATATTGTTTCTAAAAAAATATTTATGTTCATGGCTAGTCTATTAATATACTTTTAGTTGCTTTATCTAAGCACCAGTTATCAGCATCAGCCTATAGACTAGCCACAATGTATGAAAATTGTATTCATATAAAAATTAAGATGAACCAATACATTTGTATATTTCTCAGCCTTGGACAAGGCTGGGCATCAATCAACATTAATGTCCAAAGAGAGGTTAGCTTATATGGAGCTATGGCATTCCCATACCGTAAAAGGAAACAATTTGCTCCACCTGTGAGCTTTTTTTCCGTTCTTGAAAAGGGACGTAATTGAAAATTTCAGTAGTCTTTCTTTGATGAACGTTTTATCAAATGCATAATCAATGTCAACAGAAAAAGCAAGATTGTTAGGGAGAGCAGCCCTTTATTGCGGCGTATTAAGGCCAGCCATATCAGCCCGGATGCATTTGCAACCAGCTTTATTTACGTCGGTTGACTCTTTAATACACAGTTGTGGATAATAACACTTGATACGAGCGCAGCATTTCTTATGCCGTAGTTTATTCACAGCTTTAGAAAAACGTCGAAATTTTTTTTTTACAGTGGTGCTGGTGCTATCAAGGATCGCCAGTAGAACGCAAACTGTCAAAATAAGTGACATCATCTTCGTCGTCATCTTGGAATAATTGCTGAAAAATGAGAAAGAAGAAAAAAAAACGTAAGAATGCACAAACCATGGATCAAAAGGACGCGCTGAAACTTGTTAATGCAGCGTTCCCACTGTCGTGCGATCCGATACGAACGCCACTATTAATCTTAGGATTTCTTTGAAATTTCAGGCTTGGATACGAAGTGATGGGAGCTGATACGTTCTAATACGATTTGTTGAGCCTGGATACGAAATGATCACGATTGATCTGGTGCCACGATCTGTTTCTTGTTCATATACGACCACTTAAATGTACGTTTGAACAGGATTGTCTCGATCGTGTACACATTGGGGTGTCTATCTGATGCGATGGTCACGGCCGGAGTTCCCGATTTGGGACGATGTTGCACTCGTATATGAGCCAGTGCATGAGATTTCCAACAATTGGGTATGTGCGACCAGCAAAGCCTCAGATCAGCCTGCGCATACGCGCAGTCTGATCAGAGCCTTTGCTAGTCGCTTGAGTATTCTATGATTGTTAAGCTACTGACTGAACACCATTTGGAGTTTCTAAGCTTAAAAGGAGGCTGCAGAGGCTCATCTGGGTCTACACATGTCAAAATGCCACATTGTTGGAAATCACATGCACTGGCTCATATATGTTCTAATGCGTTAATCCTCTAACCAACGCGCTCTCTTGTGACACGATACGATTGTGGTCAAGATGTCTTTCACGATCACGATCACGGATAATCACGATTTGAGCAACGATTTGACACTGAAGGGTATACTAGTATACAGTCCGACAGACTATCGACTTCATTGTTTCTTGATCTTCTACAGAGTTAACATTTGAACACACAATCATTGATGGTGGCAGGAGTTCAGGGTGATAGCATTACATTTGCAGTATTATTTATGCTTATATCATCACTAGAGAGATAGAAGACAAACAGCAGCCAGCCCAGCTACAAACCCCGTCACAAAGAGCCAGGAGAGTTGCAGCCAGGCAGTTTTAGGTGATACCATTGAAACTTGGAAGGCGTTTACTCTACATACCTCATTCCTCGCTTAATAATTGTGAGCTTAAAGGAGGCAGCAACATCAAAAGCAAACGATTATGATATGTTAGTTATTGTTTTTAACCATGCAATCTGAGACAAGCCCAATTAAAATCAAACGAAAATTAAGAAAGTTACAGATCTGACGTTTGCATAATATATAGATAAAGCCCCGTTCTCACTGTCCCGGTTTAAGGTGCCGGTTCACCCCGGTTTGATGATCCGGGATGAACCGTGATGAACCGTGTCACAACCGTGGCGGCACCGTGGACAACCTTGGAGATCCGGGATGAACCGTGTTGAACCGTGTTAAACCGGCTCATGTCCCCGGTTGTTTTAAAATGTTTAAAACAACCGGGACTCACCGGTAGTAACCGGGAAGGCTGTCAAATACCGGGATAAACCGGGAAGACGCCGGGAGCAACCGTGTCTCCACCGGGACGGCGTCGGGGCGATACCGGCGTAATCCGGGAACATCCGTGTCTCCACCGTGATAAACCGTGCGGTTCCACTGCCTATGTATATGTAATAAAATGCAAAATAAAAATGAAAAGTCACTCCTGCTGCACCTAAAACGAAAGTGGATTCATCCAAATGATAAGGATGGGAAAGTCCATTCGTCACAAGTTGGTTAAATTGTCAGCAGTATAAATGTGCTCATTTACAAAGCTTATGAATAAATGCACTTATAGTTACTGAAGAGTCAAGCATATATGAGCCACGACATGAGATCTCCAACAATGTGGTAGTTGCCATTAGCAAAGCCTCAGATCAGCCTACACCTAGGCGCAGTCTGATCAGAGCCTTTGCTTGTCGCTTGATTATAATATGACTGTTAAGCTACTGACCGAACAACTTTACAGCTTAATTGGGGACTGCACAGGCTTGCCTGAGTCTATTCTTCTCAAAATACCACATTGTTGGAAATCACATGCCCCGCTCAAAGTGTTTATATATTTTTACGAAAAAGCAAGACAATCTGGGCCTAGAATTACAATGTATCCTTAAAGTTAAGGAGTACTTAAGTTAGGTATTGAATTTCCAGGATGCGAAAAATAACGTTTCCAAACTGATTAAAACCAAAATAGTTTCATTTTTTCTGTAGATCACAATGATATCTTTGACCATGAGTAGTGCATCGGTCTTGGCAATTTATTAAGCATTTAATGTACATGTTGAAGCATCAAGACTTAAATTAAGTCTTCTTTAACTTTAAGGAGGCATTGTAATTCTGGGCTCAGATCAACAACATTTAAACCTCGTCGTAAGAAAACAGGTCTGCTTCTGCTTATTTGTCATGCAAATGAGCTGCGAGGTTACTAGGCAATTTTGCTTTCGCTACACAGATAATGATTCCTCTAGTAACTCGTATATGGATGTGCAGTCCAATTTGTGTCATAACTGTTATGTGATAGAGACAGAAGAAAACTGATGTTACTCCACGTTTTTATCCTGGTTTTATAGTGTAGAGTAGCACCGGGACGCAACCGTGGCCCTACCGGCATGTAACCGTGGCGCAACCGGCAGTTACCGGGACATCACCGTAAACAACCTGGGTAACACCGGGGTATACCGGCACGAACCGTGGCTCCACCGTGCTGCACCGTAAGTGCTCCGTGGTGAACCGGGACTCAACCGGCGTCTTGCTTTCTCGAGAACCGGGGCTACACCGGGGTAACGTCGGCACAGTGAGAACGCAATTTATTTTTTATGAAATGTGTCCCGGTGCATCACGGTATACCGGCTGTCCTGCATCGGGATGAACCGTGGCTACACCGGCACAGTGAGAATGGGGCTATGGAGGGTAGCCGTTTTAATTATATCTAGTTTCCTACTTCTAATTTTTCCAAGTTTGTATTTTGAGTTATTATGTTGCAAGTAGTTGCTTTTGATAAAAAAAAAAAACTCTGATCAGTTTGCGATTTAATTGGAATTTTATTGGCTTTTTTTAAAAATTCAAAATGGCGTCCTCCATTAGCTTATTAGAAGTAACTTTGATTTTCGGATTGCTACTTACTTATTTTACACCCGATTTTGATCGAGTCTATGGCAGATTACAGGACTTGTATTTCAAAGTCACCTGTTTTCTATGTCTTATATTTTTTGTATTTTAACAACAGCAGAATATAGGGCGATTTGGTCTGTAAATAATTATATCATCGGTAAGCACCCCCTCCCCCATCCCGGTGGACTAGGCTGCTGTCCGTTCTAAGGCAATAGTCCTGTTGGTGGTTATCAATTATTAGTTGTGGCCCCGATTGTGTGGGGGTGGGTGCGGTCGATCCTTGTTCTGTGGTGTGGCGCGTGGGGGCCTTTCTAGTTTAGCAATCGTCCTGCAAAGGAAGCTAGAGCTGGTTGTTTTTATTATGTTCTAGCTGTCCGTGTTTTGTGTCTAGATCTCTTCCTCGCAGTGCCGTGGTTTGTCTGCAGTCTGTGATTGTGGCATTTCCTAGTCCTTTTACTTACTTTGAGATCCATGAATTAGTCGCATTAAATCTTTTGGCGCGTGAAATCGTATCAGATCGCCAGTGTCCGTGAAAATAGTCTGTTACCCGTACATGTATCAACTCGTATCTGCTCATGAGTCATTCGCGACAGGTCCTGAGTAACGAGCCCCGAAAGCGCGTCACATACGTATCGTGAGCAGATCGTGGGAGACCCCAACACATTTCAATAGAGCGTGGGGGTTGTCTTGTTCAAGACCGATCTCGATCATGCTGCGCTCCCACTATCACAGTCAGAGCAACGATTGGAATCGTGGTCTTTATCGTTATCTTATGCTCATATCAAATCTTGATGTCAGTCGTGGTAATCGCAGAACAATTTTGGACGGTCCAAACAATTTCTATACTTAAGGAATAAAGAAACGCAACAAACACTTCGAGTCATTGTAAGCATACATTATGATGCAAGTTTTTCGTGCAAATGATATTTATCCATAGGAGCAGTATGTGTCCGTAAAATAAGAGCAGGTTTGACGTAATTATCGATTACATAATCATTGGGTATGCGCGTAACCAGCCTGACCCCCGTAGTAAACTGCTGAAACGGGGTCAATAAAAAAAAAGTTTGAATCAGCCATCGGTTTTATTGTTTTAAAAAGTCTTGGCATAGATTGCGGATCAAGAAAATCATCAAATGGCGACGTTTCGTAGGATTCTGAAATGGCTTAACGTCATTAACGTCAACTCTTAATACTGCGTGAAACGCGTAAACTTTCTTTTCTGCTTGAGATTTATTCATTACGAGGACGTTCTGTTCAAGAATTATGACTTGAGATCTTCAGACGTAAAAAAAACTCTATTCTGACGTCAAAATTCGATATCTTACGTTTTAATGGTTTCCATGATGTTTATGTGTTTTTCTAATGACGAAATGGTCCACTGGCAAAGTTAAGGCCACAGTAAACAAGTTTGGTGTTCACTCTCAGCATGTAATCAGATGTTTTCTCTTCCATTATGCCGTGTTCTGTTTGGCTAACGTCAATATAAACACCTTACCAGCATATTTCTACGGTATCTGGAAAGTCAGTTTTCCCAACAAAGCATGTTCTGATTTCTCTAGGTTTATCTTATCTCGTAAATTCACAAGCGACCCAAAACCGGCGGCTCTCAGTGACCATTGTCGTTTATTCACTACCATTGTGTATCTTGCCAATCAAGGAGCGTGTTTTGACGCAATATGTGGCTGTATTACGAATATGATTGGACGTTTGTTTGATTTGCACATTGTCAAGTCGACACCAAATAACCAAACGTGGAAAAGACGGGCGTATCTTGATCTTTATTCTGACGTTAACGTCACATTTTACGTTTTCATATGTTTTCATCATGTAGCGTAAAATGTAGCGTTAAAGTTACGTTTTGGCATTTCATCACATGCTTTAAATACTCAATAAGAAATTTTCAAAAGAGATTTCACCAAACCGTCATTTAAACACTCAAAAATTAAATTTTTGTCTGTTGCGTTTCTTTATTCCTTAAGTGTACTATTAGCACGATTAATTTTAAATCTTAATTACATGTACAGCACCAGATCTTATTGCATCGTAGCAAAACGCCACACGGCACATCTAATCGTGCTTCCAAAACGGGGTGATCGGGATCGGTCTTGGAAAAGGCAAAACCAACGCTGTTGAGATGTGTTGCGATCTGGTACGATCTGTGACACTCTTTTGGGACCCTTTGCTCAATCCCTGTCACGAGTGATTCGCGAGCAGGTACGACTTGATACAAGAAAATGCGTGTAGTTACGAGTATCAAACTTTTTTTACACGGACGCTGGCGATCAGTTACGATTTCACGCCACATTTAAATAAACCTTGAAAGATTTAATGCGATTCATTCAGGGATCTAAAAGTAGGTGAGTAGGACTGGGAAATGCCACAATCACAGACTGTAGACCAACCCACAGCACCATGAGGAAACAGACACAGAACTCAGGCAGCCACAACACAGTTAAAGTATCACAACCAGATCTGTCATTCTCAGCAGTAAGATTGCTAGACTAGAAAGGGCACCAAGAGCAACAACCCACTAGACACATATTCTGCTCTATTCGATAAAACAGCAGAATCATACTTTGTGATGCGTGTATCTATAATTAACTATAATCAAGAAATAGATCAGCTCCAACCGTGAATTGTTGAGTAATAATTCACTGTTTGTCGGTCAGTTGTAAAGAAGATCAAATTACGAGCGCTCAGCGCGTGTGATTTATCTTAGTACAACTGACCGACAAACAGTAAATTATTACTCAATAATTCACGCACTTGAGCTGATCTATTTCGATTCTAACACACAATAAACGACGAAAACACATTCGAAGTCTTCAGCTTCTTCCAACTTTCCGCCATTGAACTGAAGAACTCCCGCCAATACTTAGACTACGTCGCATACGTTTACATGTAATTGTAACGTCTTTCAAACGTAAAAACGACGTTACACCGTCTAACGCCATGAATGACGTCATTTTCCAGTGACGTCAGCTATCACACACTTTCGCTGTGAATTATTGTCTGATATATCACAGTTTTTTACCGTTGGCTCTATAGGCGAGGCGTGTTAGAATACTAATTATCATATGACGTCGCGTCTGGGAGTGAAATAACGCTATGCAATAAAATCGATAAACCACTAGTGGTTTATAGATTTACGGGAAACGTTATGACGTCCATAACAACGTTGCGTACATAACAAAATTATAAAATTTTACGCCAGAAATAAGATTTCAAAGTATTAGTCATATGATTAATAGAATGTAACATTCGTGCTCGAGTATTATTGAATTTATTAAACTCGTCGCGTAAAAGGGATAAAATGCTCGGCAAGCCTCGCATTTTATCTCTTTTCCCCAACTCGTTTAATAAATTCAATAAAACATAAGCACTCATGTAAGATCCTCTTTATAAATGGATTCACCGTATTAACCTGGAAAATGTCGTAGATTTACTGCAATATTTCAACACCAAGTCTTTAAGCATGTTAAGATAATATTTATACTGATAATTTCAATTTGAATATTTTTCAATATTATTTAGATTTTTAGACTTTCAAATTGGCAGTTTTCTGCGTACACCAAACATTAGATCGATATGATGATAGTGTACACCTGAAAAATGGCAGAATAACTGAAGTGGTTTCACGTTTGCTTATCAAACAGAGGGCATCGGGTTCAAATCCTGAACAATACGATTGTTTTCTCGCAGATCAGGATTTCCGTTGTTTTTACACATGTAAGGTAACTCTTTCTCACATACCAACGCATACAAGATCGAGTGATCCCTATGTTAGCTCGCTGTCGAAAAAATCAGTCCCACATCGCTACCCATGTGAGATACGCGTAACTAACGAGTTAAGCAACACGCGGCTGGTTACTAATGCGAGATAACCCAGACGCGACATTTTTGGCGCATGGCTGTATTCCCTCGAAAACGAAAGTTGAATTGTTGACAGTCAGGCAAAAAATCAATGTTGAAAATTTCAGCGATTTCAGTCCGCCTTCAACGTGGTATCAAGTAAAACTGCGCATTTTTACTTAAAACATTTATTCAATGCTTTGAACATGCTGAATGCATTGTGAATGACATATTTGACGTGTTGGGCAATGAGTGACTGAATGCATCCGGATGGGGAGCCTTGACGATGTAAAAAAAAAGAAACACATTTCTCAACAAAATCACTTACTCAAGTTACTGTGGCTGATAAGCTAGTTCTTGTAAATCCATTTTGATGAAATAGCCATTTGTTCATTGTTTAATGTGCTATTTTCGCTGTTTCAAGTTGATTTGTACAGCGCGCGTCATTGACTATAAACATCGACCTTAGTGACGTCACCAATAGATATTATACTGTAGAGTACCGTACGGTCGCTAAATCATGAATTGGTTTATGAGTAAAGATCAGAAAAAGAATCGATCATTGGTGTTCAGTGGTTTCAGAAAAATCCCAACCCTCAGGTCCACCGTTTCGTGGGAAACTTGGCAAGCCTTGTTTCCCACTGGAACGGTGTGCCCTTGGGTTGGGATTTTTCTGTCCCCACTGAACACCAATGATGGATTCTAATTATCTCACATACCCGTACCAGCCCTATGGAAAGATAAAAAACGAACAGCCACACGCTGGCCGCACGTCGATCCGCGACGTCCTTGTAATGTTAAAATGGCGTCACCACATCGCATCTCAGCGTATTCAAGTTTTTGTGGCAGCTTTAATCATGTTTGAGGTATTTAGTGGTGAGCAAGAAAAAGAATTCATCATTCGTGTGAAGATAGGATTGAAAAATCTGTCACTAGCGATCACTTCGTGATGCCATTCGGAGCTCCTTGGGGCGGATTTTTCTATCCCACCCTCACACTCATGTAGGATTCTTATATTGTTCTTTAAATTCTTTGTGTAAGAAAATGCAAGTAGCAATATTTTCAGAAAAACAATACTTAACTTAAATGTGTAGAATTAAGAAATAGATCAGCTCCAACAGTGAATTGTTGAGTAATAATTCACTGTTTGGAGGTCAGTTGTAAAGGAGATCAAATCACGAGCGCGCAGCGCGAGTGATTTATCTTCGTACAACTGACCGTCAAACAGTGAATTATTACTCAATAATTCACGCACTGGGGCTGATCTATTTTGATTCTAACACACAATAAACGACGAAAACGCATTCGAAGTCTTCAGCTTCTTCCAACTTTCCGCCATTGCACTGAACAACTCCCGCTAATACTTAGACTACGTCGCATACGTTTACATGTAATTGTAACGTCTTTCAAGCGTAAAAATGACGTTACACCGGCTAACGCCATGAATGACGTCATTTTACAGTGACGTCAGCTATCGCACCACTTAAGCTGTGAATTATTGTCCAATATATCACAGTTTGTTACCGTTGGCTCTATAGGCGAGGTGTGTTAGAATTATCGACATGTTCGACCATGACGTTCAACAGCCGTCGCCATGACGACGTCGCCATGACGACGTCACCAGACGTCTATCGAACATTAGGTCGACCAAACATTACGTTTCTTTATTCGCGACGTGGCTGGGCAACGCAATTCACGCGGGCAAATATCTTGATTGGCAAATGAAGATAGTTGCTCGAAACAGCGGCAAGTGTAAATATATGAAATTGATTGTCGAACCGCAATGTTCACACCGTGAAAAATTGGTACCAATTCCTCACAGCGCGTGAAAAATTGGTACCAATACGTCACGTATTTCATACTAATATTTCACATTTTGTGAAAAATGCGCACATAGTAAAATTATATGTAGCATACATCCGTAATCTTCACATTGATAAAATACCCCTAAAATCTGCTGCATTTTGCATTCGATTCCAATTATGCACATACATGGCATGGTTTTATAACTGGTGCGAATCTAACAGGTAACAGGTAAATTTCATTAGTTTTACGGACAGGAGTTAGAATATTCAAATGCAAATCAATAATATTAGCCGTGTCGCGAGAAAACGTTCCTTAGGAGTTCATGCTCCAGTTTCGCCAGCTTGCGTCCATGTAAATTCCCAAAAAAAACACTTGTCTTTTAATTTTGGATTGAGAATCTTTGGAGATTTTTCAATCAGTGCAGGAAGATTTTCGATCAGTGTTGCAAAGAAACATAGGCTGTGATCCATCTGTGTAGTTACAGAGCTTATCTGCGTATTTTGGCATAATTCGTTCATGATGCAGCTAGTATTTAGCTAAAGGAGAGATAGATTCAGCTTTCCCTCAATTTCATATGTGTATGGATGGTGTATCCCCTTTTTTTAGCTCAAATTGTAGGCATACACTGAAGAACTTTAAAAACGCAAAAAATGAAAATTATTATCTTTTTGCACCAATTACATGTTTTGGCTTTTTTAACAAATAAAAACGGATGGTAACGACACTCTGCTTCTTTCTGTACCCAATACCGGTGTTTTTAAGACACTGGCCACCACCAGCTACGCATCACTGGTTTACTATGTTTTGCACGTGACGTCCACACGAATTAATGAAGCAAACTATGTTGTCATTTCACATGTAGCTTGTAATTTTACATGTATAAAAACACAACAGCTTTAGTTTTATAGCTTTATTATCCATGCCACGTTTGTCTGAACACGAATGATCTGACGCAATTGGAATGTTAAAAGCTGGGGTGCGTGTTTCTTACGTTGCCAGATATAATAATTGCCATCCGTCAACTAAACAGCGCCTCAGAGATCGTTACCAGGCTACATGCACTGGGACAGTTAAAGATCGACGCAGGTCTGGTCAACCAAGAATGACGACGGACGTTAAGACAGCAACTTACGTTGATTGTATATCGACGATATTTACATCGACGATATCCGTCCCGGCTGACTACTATCAGTGCCAGACGAATAGTAGGGCTCCAAGGGTAATTTGTTTCTGATTTTTACTAAAAAAATATTTTATCACAATAACTTAAAATCGTGTCCAATTTCTTCTGAGGGTTTTGCTATTTGATAGACTGTTGCTCTAACATTATTTATTGTTTTGGCATAGAAATTAAAACATGTTTTGCTGACATATTGATGCTCATTTTTGCCTAAATTCAATAAAATTTATATATTTAAAGTTAATAAATATTGCGAATTTCGAATTTTGCGTTTTTTAAAGTCCGTCAGTGTAGGATGTCCGTCGTACGTCAGTCCGTCCTGGTATGTAGCATGAGCTTGTGGACCTCTACAATGTTTTTTTAACAATATGACCATGAGGCCATAAATGGCCCGCCCAGAGTGTCAACATCCTGTTAATTTTGTTAACAAAATTAATGGACACTTTCCACGTAAAGCTTTATAATGAAACTGCTGATCTATAAAACATCGTAGCTGGGATTTGGGAGGAGCTATGATCGCTTTTATTCTTATAAACGTTCATTCTCAAGCGAGCGACCCCTGGCACGAAGGCCCTCTTGTTTCTATATAATGAATCATGTTCCTGATAGACATATTGATTTGGTCTGTGTCATCTGTCGCTCTGCCTTTCAAAATTATGAAGGAAAACAATCAAAAGTTTTGTAGAATATTTCACGAATTAGTTTTGTGGTTCTTTGTGACCAATTGAATTTCGGCATCTATTTATTCTTAAAAAAACAAAAGCATTCTAATGTTGTTTTGAAGAAGTTCTAGCATATTATTTCTAATGCTTGATTAGAACATTTTTTCATATCCTTAAATCATTAGATTGTGTTTCAGCGCACACATTTCGCTTTACTATTGATAACTTCACTCAAATTCATTATTGCAAGCCTCTTTGTAAATAACTGCATGTATCTATTTGAGATGGCGTACAGCCAGCAAGAACTCAAGGTACATACATGAAAGTTCATACAAATAATAACAAACATTTGAAGACATGCAGAACGCAACAGCCATAACTCTAGTATTAACACTTTTGATGTGTGTCCCTTTGATCTACGTAAGACGAATTTACTTCCGCTTTATATTGTTACAGAACTCTCTCTGTATGCGCGCGTGTGTGAGAGAGAAAGAGAGAGAGAGATGTAGTTATCCAGTCGCTTGCAACCGCAAGTCCTGTGACATATGTGACTAGATATTACAAATATCTCTCACTGACATCTGTGAAAATTAAGAACCAATTTTTCACATCTGTGATAATTTGGTATTCTCACATGTGTAAGGATTTGGTACGAATTCTTCACATATGTGAAAATTGAGTACCAATTCTTCACATGTGTGCGGCCTTAGTAGCGATTCTTCACATTTTTGAAAATTGAGTCTGAGAAAAATCGAACCAGTTCTTCACAAATTAGGCGAATACGTACCGATTCTTCACAGGTTAAAAATATAAAAAATGTGAAATTTGAGCACAGATTTCCGACCCCAAAAACTATTGAAATTGACCATACGCAAATTTCACATTTGCCAAAAGTGACATTTTTGGGTACCAATTCTTCACACGGTGTAAATTTTGCGAAGTGTGAAGTGTGAAATTAGCGGTTCAACATGGCTATTTTTGATATTCCAAACATTCAGAATCAAGTCGTAATTCAGTAACTTACCTTTGCTTTCAGGCTTTTTTGCTATCAGTTACGAGTCTGTAGAGCGCTGTCAAGAGTCTGGTGGAAACAACTGTTACGGTTTTAAATGGACAATACATGTAATAACACGATACTTGGACTTGGTTTGTATTACTGAAAATTTAGGAATTAGATACAATATTTATCCACTTCCTTTAACTCTTTACTTACTAGTGTCGTCTGTTGATAACATTTGCAAACAATTTGGACCCAGATCAGGCCCGACAAACCGTCGGGCCTGATCTGGATCCAAACTGTTTGACACTCTAATGGTCTTCCTGAAAAAAAAATTCGAAAATTTTGATTTTGAAAACCATCAGCAGACGACAAAAACGTATGAAAAATTACCCAATATGCAAAGAGTTCAACATGATTGCACGATGACTTTAACATTTTTGGGAAAGTTCATGGGACAAGAGGGCATATTGCACAATAGTTAAGTCACGTTCAAAACCTGTATGCAGTTGTACTTTGAGGCGCTAAAGGCTCCAATGTTCTCTTGGGCTTATTTGTTTACATACTTTGCATGCTTACGAGAGCAGTGAAGACTAGCGAGACCGTGCACTTGTGGACGCATATGCTCGTCTGAGCCTTCGTTGACCACCTTCTAAGATCTCGTGTAACATGTGTAATGGGTCAAAAATATATTAACATTTTTATTGTTTAAAATATAGTGAAAATCAAAAGTAGCTTTATAGTGTTTACACTATACCCTATATATATATGAAGGTCTGGATGGGGTATAATGATTAGTGAATAATGACCCTTTTATAATGAATATGAATAATGAGCCAAAAAATAATGAATAGTGAATAATGAGCCAAAAAATTAATGAATAATCCTATTTTTTTAATGAATTAATGAAAAAAATAATGAATAGTGAATAATCAGATTTCTTTGCCACCTTTCTTACTTATAATGAATAATTGGTCTTATTTTAATGAATAGCCCAAAATTTTAATGAGCTAAATCTTTAATGAATAGTGAATATCAGACCCCCCATCCAGACCCTCATATATATATATATATATATATATATATATATATATATATATATATACAGAGGGATATAGTGAATCAAGAGGGATATAGTGAATCAACTGAGCCGATAGATGCTGTAAATATTTTGCCTCTAGCGAGATTCGAACCCACGACCTCGATAACACCGCCTAGCACTACACTAGACATTGACGCTACCAACTGCGCCACTGAGACATCCCCAAAAAAGGATGTTCAGGAAGCGCTGATATTGACAACGCCTGATGCAGTACATGTCGTATATTGGTTCCTTTTCAATGCATGGCATCTATTTATATATATGTTTCCAGGTTTTGGTGAGTGAGTTTTTGATTCCTGTCAAAGTCAGATCTATTGCAAATAAAAAATGTAAGACACTTGGGTTCTAGGTTTTTTGTTGTCATAAATGCAACAGTAAGGCTTTAGGGTCAAAATAACCTTTTTTCCTCCAAAATGCATCACTTTTGATGTGTAACTATATCTGTATCCCTGTCACTGTTGAAATACTCAGTCTGTAAAAAAAGCTATCGAAATGTTGTTTAAAGTTCAAAAAAGCCCGGATCATCTTACGAGTAACACAAATTAGATTCAAGCTTTTACATGCGCGGATACAGAAAGTTTGTCAAAGGGGGTCCTACTTTGATAACATTTTTTTTTCTTTATTCAATTTTGCTTAGTTGATTAGGGGAGGGAGAATCAATATAGCACTATAGGCGGACCATTATCGGCCCGCCAGTGAAACACCATTTTAATGGCGTTTCGCTCGCGTGCTGATGATGGCCCAAAATTGAATTTTTAGGTGATCCGGACCAGTATTGCTAAGAAACCCTATATCTGTTTTATTTTTCAGGGGGTCCGGACCCCTGCCCCCCTCTGGATCCGCGCATGCTTTAAAGTGCTTTTAATGGAAATCCCCATTGCAAATTGTTTGGCATATTTCGGAAATTTTTATCAGATGTATTTTCACATACTTTCGGCAAATGCCAAAACGAATCACTGATTAAAAAAATTAAATGTAATCAGATATAAAGCATTTAGAAAGGACTACCGTGCACTATTGGTTTAATTCAAAGGGAGACAAATTCGAAATGGGGTAACTTTAACATACTGACATAAACTTACCCAAAAATCCAGGCAGCGTTTTATGCATAATCGATGGACCTTAAAATATAGCATTCAAATCCTCAGTCTACCTAAGATTTTGTGAGAAAATGCTGATTTTGTGTTTGATAATAAAAGTACATGTAACTCGAAAAAGGACTAAACCATGTAAGCCTAGCGTCTTTTATATGGGACATCCGCAAACACTCTAGAACCAAATCAGGTTCTACACTGTTTGCTTAGAGAATGTACTCTTAAAGTTTGAATGAAATTAAAACTTATTACCCAGCAACTATTATATTCGAAATGGATTGGTCCAATTGATAATGCAGGGAAATTCCATATGGCATAAATGGTTATTTTACATTAGTCTATTTTTCGTAAATTGTGCAAGTATTGAAAACTAGTTGCAATACTATAGTATCACCTTTATAGTCCGAGAGCCCGTGATAGGTTTAATCAAGTGGTTGAGGCCAAAAGGTTTGAAGGTGTGTTCTTATGTAGAAAAGTGTGCTGAATTCAAAAGTCAAACTCTTAAAAAAATTGGCTGGTACACAAAAGTGCTATGCGCAACGAAAATCCCACGGGGTATGCAATATCTCAAAATATTGCTAGAATAGGGGTACCCTTGCATGTTTATAATTTAAACCATGTAATATTAGTAGTAAAATGCAAATTTTGGCAGCAAACAATATATAATGATCAATGTTTAATATAAATATAAAAATATGCCGTGCCAAGGACGCTTTCTAACTCTAAAATACATCAATTTATAAAGCCTACGAAAACTAATGACTTTTGTCTCTGGTTATCGGATGGTTTTTAATTTGTTTAAGCTAGAGCAGAGTTATTATAATTCAATCTTTTGTAATACAATGTTGTTGTCATCAACAATTATTTTAGTTTCAAAAAATGATAGAGTATTGCATCACAGACTGCAGGCCAACCCATGGCACCGTGAGCAAGGGACACAAAGAAGGCATAATCCAAACTCTTACAGTACAATATATATATATATATATATATATATATATATATATATATATATATATATATATATATATATATATATATATATATATATATATATATATATATATATATATATATATATATATATTCAAGCTCCTTTTCCTTTCAATGTTAATAAGTTATGGTCAGATAAGACTATGATTTCCTGGATATTGGCTCAGCCCTATTAGTTTCTACCCTGTGAACTCTATGTATAGCTAGCTATTACCACATGGCCAGCCATGACTGAACAGGCTGTGCTGGTCAATATTCCACATAACTTATATTCTATGTCCTAGGAATTGCATGCTAACCCATATCCCACTCTTTTGTTGAATCTTAAAAGAATAGATGAGTATGAATAAAGTAAGTGAGTATGATCAGAAAGTACCATAATCACCACTGCAGGCACAGTGAGGAAGGGCTACAAGACACCAGTAAGACATACAAAGTAAAACAACCAGCTCTCTCTTCCCCGTCAAGATGATTGCAAAACTAGAAAGGACACATAGCAATGTACAACAAAACCTGAAACAAACACAGAGCCCCACAATGGGAGCAACAATCAACAACGAATCAACAGTAAGAGAACCGCTGCCTTAGAATGACCAATCCCTAAATACAGGTATCAGCTTCTACATTGTGTCAATTTAGGTCTAAAGACATCTTGACATGTCATTTGTCCAACAAATAATTTGTATCTGAAGCAGACTTTATCAATCCAAAATACAGCTCGCATGGTGTTAGCATGCTCATTTGGCACCACACATCTGCCAGCAATCTCAACTGAGATGACTTAAATGATTCTGACTTTAAAGCTTGAGAAAAATATTTTGGTATGCCCTGTTTAGGTCCTGATACATTTACCTCTCCCTAAACCAAACCATGATCTTCTCTGGTAATGTCATTAATTGATGAACATTTAAAAGTGTTACATGCAAAATCTACATGATTTGCACGTCTAACATGACGACGAGACAGTTTCACATTTGCTTTTGTTTGATTTCAGATCTAACTCTAACTATTAGCAGATAAAAAAAGCAGCCTTAGGTTCTTTACCTTCTTGTCTCGTATCTAAAGTTTCCTGATGAAGCACTGCATGCAATGATTTACTTTTCTTCTTGGAATAGGTTTTTTTTTTTCAAATTTAATTTGTCACCATAAGGGAGCATCCTGTATTAAACTCTTTATACCATTGTTGTCGCTGTGTCAGAGCTCCCTGCATTATTCTCAGACATCATCCTACCTGTGAAATGCAGTAGAGCTTTTCATCTCGAAAGTCTGTAAGAAAAGAGTCCGTAGTAGTCCCCATCCCAGTGATTAGCTTGTTTAGGTCTGCATTGTCATGCTTAATTGGACGGTGGGTCAGGCCTCAGACTCTATGACGGTTCTGACGTAAAGCTTTAATCGGTGGGTTGGTGCCTGATGCTTATCTGTAGCTGGACCCACCGTGGCTCAACTTGAGGTTTTCTTTAGCTCTGATTATCTGTGAGTCATGAGCCCTTTTCTTTGTTTCATCATGGTGTGTTAATTTGATTAGAGTGTTTCTCCATGATGATACATTGCATTAGTTAGATGGCCTCAATGCGAGCTGAACATTTCTTGTACTTCAACAACAGCAGAATCTAGAATCTAGGGCGAAGATTTAGTACCAGTAAAATACATTTAAGCCCCCCCCCCCCCCGGTGGCTTAGGCTGCTGTCCATTCTAAGACGGTGGTTCTGTTGTTGTTGACTTCATGTTAATTGTTACTCTCATTGTGGTAGTCTGTAATTGTTCTATGTTTTGTTGTACGTTACTTTGTGTCCATTCTAGTATTGCAATCATCTTGATGGGGAAGAGAGAGCTGGTTGCTTTGCTTGGTTTGTCATCCTGGTGTCTCGTGATGGTTGAACGGCTCTTCCTCGCGGTGCCACGGGGTTGTCTGCGTTTTGTGATTGTGGTATTTCCTGATAATACTCACTTACTATTTTTGATGTCATCTGCATTCTCTTTCGGTCCTGACTTTCAATTAAATGGCTTACAAGTCACTTAGTACAATCCTAGTCACTATCCACTTCCTTCTTACACTCACTGATTTACTGAATGATGCCATCCCCTTTAGTCTGGATGGAACATCAGCATTGACATTATCTGATCTAAATTCAAATCCACAGGCGTCCTAAAAATTGTGCCTCATCGCTGTAAAGAAGCTCTAGGTGATATCTCACCATCCATTGAGCATAATTGGGACAACTTGTAACAAAGAATTTAATTGCACATAATTTACATAGACAGAAAGTGTGTGTGGGGGGGGGGTATTCTGAAACCAACCCCAATCATATACCCGGCTTTTGAAAAAAAATAGTCTGTTCATATACTTGATTTTACAGAAAGTTGACCTGTACATATAGTGTTCTTTGAACTTATATACCCTTTTACATGTATATTCTCTGTGATAGTGGGGAGGGGGGCATTTTGGGTAATTTTGGTACGGGTGTGTGAGTCAGTATTTTGAAACCAGCCCCAACCATATACCTGGCCCTTGAAAAAAACCAGCATATTCATATACTTGATTTCATAGAAAGTTGACCTATTCATATACTGTTCTTTGAATTTATATACCCTTTTATACCCTCTGTGATTTGTAAACAAGTTTACAAATGACCCTCATCACGAGAAAACCTGCTTTAAGTATACATGTGGGCGTTGAAAAGGGGGGCTACTCTGGCACGCACGTCCGTACCCGAGGTTTTAAACCTTTTATGGTGCAGGATCTTTTGAAAAGAAGATAGATCTCTACAATATCTATGTACATAATCCAGAAGGCTGCTGTTTTATCGTGTTCCCTGACCTAGTAAGATCTGTGTAATGCATATACCTCTCCATAGATGTCTTGTGCCTTTTGGTGTTTTGTGGCTCTTCACGGTCTTGTGGGTTGGTCTGCACTCTGTGATTGTGGTATATCCTGATCATACTCACTTTCAACTTACTTTCTTCATACTCATCCATATTTTTAATTAAGATTCAGCAAAAGAGTGGGATAGGGGTTATCCGTGGGGGTGGGGGATATTATGTAATTCCAAGAATATAAGTCATGTGGAATATTGACCAGAACAGTCTGGCAGTGGTGATTGGCCATGTGGTGCTAGCTATACATATAGCTCACAGCTTAGAAACTAATAGGGCTGGACCGGGGCTAGGCCAATATCCAGGCAAATCATAGGGTTACCTGAGCATAATTTATTCACCTAGAAAGAAAAATAAACTTGAAATATACCTATATTGTACTGTAACAGCTTGGATTATGCCAGGTTTGTGTCCCTTCCTCACGGTGTCATGCCGGGTTGGCCTGCAGTCTGTGATTGTGGCATTTCTTGGCCTTACTCTATCAATTTTGAAACTATAATAATTGTTGATGACAACACCGTATTACATAAGATTGAATTATAAATCAGCTCTAGCTTAAACAAATAAAAAAACATCCGATAACTAGAGACAAAAGTCGTTAGTTTTCGTGGGCTTTATAATTTGCTATATTTTAGTGTTAGCAAGCTTTATTGGCATGTCTTATTGTGTTTTATATTAAACATTGATCATTATATATTGTTTGTTGCCAAAATTTGCATTCTACTACTGATATAACATGGTTTAAAGTATAAACCTGCAAGGGTACCCCCATTTTAGCACTATTTTGAGATAATGCATACCCCGGGGGATATTTCGCTGTGCATAGCACTTTTGTGTACCAGCCGATTTTTTAAGGGTTTGATTTTTTAATTCAGCACACTTTTCTACATAAGATCAAACCTTCAAACCTTTTGGCCTCAACCACTTGATTAAACCTTTTACGGGCTCTTGGACTATTACGCTCAACATGTGTTGTTATCTAGAAGTATAGATGTACCACGACCTTTGATTAAGTATCTTAGGGTCTTTCTATTTCAAAAGATTGATGCATAATACGTAAAATGAGCCAATCGTGCTGGAACATGTGTGTTTATCAAAGCGTTTATATACTGACGTCAACTAAAAACGCCTCACTCAATATCTCATAGCGATGATATATACAAATGGATAGCCACGTACTGCTTCTTTATGTAGAGTTTGGGTGATGTTGGAAAAACTTTAATTTGATATGCAGGCGACGCGTTATTCCGATGACGTCATGCAGGATCAACGTACACATGACGGCATTGTGAATAGATCCCGTATGATTTCAATTTGAATTTGCACCCAGTTTGTGCCGTTAATGTTTTGCTAATCAATGAACAAAATTTGGATCATTTTTTTTCCAAACAGTTGTGCTTGCGAGTAATAACTTTCTGAAATTATGACGTCATATTAAAGACAAAATGTAAGGTCCGCTTACGAAGCTTGCCAACATTCTCGTTTTGCTTTAAGTATTGGAAAAAATGATAAAGTGGTACATGAGGTAATGTTCACAGAATATGCCTACATAAAATAACGTTATTTAAGATGAGCTGCAACGCCCAATGGCCATTCGTTGGTCTACGTTAACGTCGTCCAAGACGGCCGTCTGGAACACGTGTCAGACTGCGTTTCCTCCGCAATCGTCGCTGGTTAAAGACTAAAGACTTTTGCAAAGGATTCGTAACAATCTTTTCGACCACTGCAGAGTCATGCCATTTAAGTTTTACTGAAATGCATGGCGAAAAGGTGGGTGGGGAAAGTTGTTTCGTTCAACAGACGCATACAAACATTGACTTAACATTATAAACGCATTTTTGGTAAAATAGAGACTGTTTTACAATGGTAAAACACGTTTTTCCTGTCAACGGATTGTGTCTGGAAACAAAACAAATGTGGTTAAAATCCTGTGTCGCACGTAATGGTGACCAGGTCGTTTTCTCAGCCTCAAATACTCTTTCAGCAATTTTGTTTTCATGAGATACGCTTGACTGATAAGATGTTATAATGCACTGAAATTCATAACTTTAGACTGATCAGTTTAAGAGATATTCACGTTTATTTTTAGATGAGGTATTTTTCTTGACGTCAGTATTGTAAATGTAAATAAGTGCCTTAAACCCTTTTTCTAGAACAACATGTCAAAATTGTAAATACAGTTGCGCTTCAAAGCTTTTTTATCTGTATTAATGCATACATTGTAGGTATAATCTGAAGATCTCACCACTTTCGCAAGTGGAGCGTACTCGCCACATAACTGGAAATATATTAAGCAGGACATCGATTGTCGGAAACTGGTGGTAGGAAGGTATGTAGTATGCTGGTAGGGCCGTACAGATCGACATGTGTTTAAAACGTTACCTTCTTTTTATATGTTACTAAATACTTAAATTGTAATATTATATGACAAAATAATCCCCTTACGGACCTTTTTAATTTAAAAGTTGAAACTTTGGATCTTGTTTTAATCATTTACACAAACGTTAACAATAATATTAAACAAGAACAATAACATATCATTGCAAAAGCTTACACAGCTGATCTTGCTATTGACTAATAATTGAAAAATAAG